>JANHGO010007583.1:0-58973 GCA_024606505.1 Aquila spilogaster
ACTCTCATACATCAAGCTTTTTTTCTATTAAACTACTAGTTAATTTCACTAAACAAGTCTCTTAGAGATATTTCATGGTACATAGATTTTTGTATTTCTCACCTGCTTTATTTTATTCCATTGGCCATGAGCATTGGCTACCGCATAGTGCCACTGAAATGCAGAAAAATTTCAGTTGTACTTAGCCTACCATTATAATAATGAAAAGATATTTTTTTTCTGCAATGCACGCAGTGGTGTGGAGACCTTTTGGTGTTGTCTCCTGTATATCCAAGTTGATGCTTCACCTGCTGAGGGTTTTAGGTTCACGCGTTCACCACCCTACTGAGGGATGGCTGGGGGAAGAGCTGCAGCCGATGCCGCCTCTTGCCGCGGCCCCGTTGCGTGTGCCGGAGGTAAAGCTGCTCAGGACTCTGCTGCCTTTGCCACCCAGGCGTAGCCAGCGGGCTTCATCCGAGGAGCATGTCTTGCTGCAGGGGCACAGGGAGCTGCTGGGTGCTTGGTAGCGTCTGGCTACTGTGCTCGGACCTTCTCCTTCATTCATTTTGACTAGTGGTCTTCTGCATGCTGCCTAGAGGTTGGGTACTGCTGACTGGTGCTGCATAGAGAGACCAAAAGTGGTTTTTCTACGGCATATTCCTTGTTTTAGGAGTTTCGCTGCTAACTTGAATTTGTTTCCGTTGGTTTGGTTCTGTTTTCATCATCACAGATCTGTAGTCCTTGCAGCAGCCTTGCTTTTCCCTCGTGTTCGGTGCCGTACCACGCGCCGTTACGTGTGCTCCTCTGTTCACCTTCCGTCAGTTGCTATTTGCAGTTTTATATCTGTGGTTTCATATTTGTGATATTCCGCAACATCGTTAGGTGGGGACCTCATCATACAACTTCAGTTAGCAGAAACCAGGTTGATCTTGCCTTTTACATGGGATTACTCATGCTCCTGCTTGAGGTACCTCTTGCCCGTGACTTACCTGCCCACCCCGTCCGTGCTGGGCTGCCGTCCCCTCTGCCCACGGCAGCCCCCCAGCTGGTGCTCTCTCTGCTTCCAGCTCTACTTCCCCAGGGGGTTCCCTGCTTTTTTATTTTGGGGTTTCCTGCATTCATATTTCTTTCTGTGGCCAGGTCTTGCCCGCTGTGCTCAGCTGAGAGACTGCACACCGCTGCGGCACTGTTGGGAGTGTTCATTTCATTGCTCGCTTCAGGTTTGCTGGGAGCCAAAGCCCGGATCTGCCAAAACACTGACCTGGTCGGAGGTCAAAAATTTTCTGTCGATGCAGCAAGGTGATGGTCAGACACTCACTTTTACTTCTTGTTCATTTACGTTCACTTTATTGTAAAGCCGTTCTGCTTTTCTTCTTGGGCAGTGGGTGGATGTTGAAGGACTTTCCCCCTTAGGCTGGTAAGACAAGGGTGAGGGAGGTGCTGGGCTGTCGCAGGAGTGCTGGGCTGCGCTGGCTTCTTGCTTCGGGTGCTGTAGCAGCCTTCTTGATAGACTCCATACGTGCACAAGCATTACAACACATGACATCGTTTTGACGTTTCGTCTCGGCTTTTCTTTGCTAAAGTGTCCCCCCTGGCTTCACTGGGACCCCGGGTACCATCAGGAGGAGGACTCATGCCCGTGGTGGAGAACTGGACCAAGCGTGGCCGCTTTTGGGGACTTGGGTTCCCTGCAGGCCTGAGCGGGTCATTGCCACCAGCGGTCCTGTCCTCGCATCCCCTGGTCCGCGGCTGCCGTTCTTACCTAGCACCGTAAGCGTGCAGGGAGATGGAGAGCCAGCATTGCTGATGGAGGAGCTCCAGCTCCCATGCCGTGACCACGGCAGGGAGGGAGAGACACGGGCTGCCCAGCACGGGTGGCACTCCCTTTGGTTGTTAACACATGCTTCTTGAGAACGGGTTTTCACCTTTTATATTCAGATAATGCTGGGTTTTGTGCACGCAAGAGAAACTTTTAACCTTGCACTCTGGACGTACGGTTTCATGGGGTTTTTTTGTGTGCGTGGAGGTGAAGAAAACATCATCCAGGTGCAGGCTTTTGCGAAGAGGTGAATTATCAAGGTGAGCTTGGCCGGTGAGTCGGTGGCTGTGGGGACGCTGCCGTGGAGCTGCAGGTCAGCTCTCCCTTAGGGCCGGGCACGCTTGTGCCGACTCTCCTCTTCCGCACCCTCCTAGTATCCATCTCCAAACCCTGGTGGGAAGTGACTGGTGCCGGCGTTTTGCCCAAAGGAGGAGGAATTTTGGGACCTGGTGACATCAGCCAAGTGCCCATCCAGGTCGGAAAGCAAGGTCGGAAAGCTGTGCTCCTCAGGCTGGTTTCTCCCGTACCGTCCCTTGGGCTGCTTGTCCTGAAAAGCGCTTTTATACATGGACCTTGTACCGTATTGTGCGGCCCCGGTGTCTGACACCGGATTAAACAAAGTGTCGCGCGTGCGAGGTGTACGGTACAATTATTTTAACCCATTTTGCTTTCTAGTGTGGAAAATCTGCTTAAAATAGGACTTGCTAAAGTCATTGTACCATATACAAAGGGGTTATTAAAATGCACTCTCGAAATAGAAAATAGGATTAGAAGAGACACTTTGGCTTTGAGGCCTTCTCCAGCCGAAAGAAGGCCTCATGGCCAAAATGTCTCCTTTAATCTCATTTTCTGTTTTCTGGTAGGAATTTTATTAGCTCTCCTCTCCCCCTCTCCCAGCCCCCCTGCTTCTCTCTGCCCACGTGCTGGTATGGCACCGCTCGGCTTTCTTCCCTCAACTGGGGGCTCATAAGACAGAAGGATATTTTTCTCTTATCATAGTGGCAAGACCTTTTATCTGTAGTCCAAAAAAATTCCCCCTGAAACACATGACCAGTTTCTATCAACTGACTTTTGGTTATTTGTAATCTGGCTCCCATCTATCAGGATTCTTTGCTCTTCAGTCCTGGCGAAGGCTTATTGTGCTTGTGTGCCCTTGGTACAAAAACCACCTGGATAATATTGAACTGGTATCTAGTTGCTTCACAGCCTTCTAACATTTCGGTTCCTAAATGGAGTTTTTAATTTAATATGTAAAAATTTGTGCCCCAGATTAGGGACAAAAAGCCCCCAAATCTTGCTGTAACTCTTAATTGCAGTTAATTACTGTATTTCTTAATTAGAGTCTTAATTTGCAACTATTTAACTTTAGTGAAACTAACTGAAAAGAAGCAGTCCACAGGGAACCCATCTAAAAGAAGTAGTCATGCTGTTTTCATATTTTTTGTATTTTGAGGGAATCCTGAATGCATTGAAATTTATTTCTGTAACTGGGAAGGACAGCTAACTTTGGCCATAATTGCAACAGGAAAATTCTGGGGGAAAAAATACTCCGTTTGAAAGGATTTGCATCCAGTTTGCAGGTTGGAGGAGAGAGAGAGACTCCCAGAACCAAAAGTGGGGAGATGTTTGCAGAGGTTGAACCTGCGGCATCTCCAGTAGCTTACTCACCGTTTGGAGTAATAAATATTTGAAGAACTTGCCTGTGACCAGATTTTTAAATGCGAAAACCTTTTGGATTTTTACAGTTGGAGCCTCAAAATCCTTCTCAGCTAGTAATGTTGCCGCATACCCACCTGAGTGCTAACGTGAAGGTCCAGCTGTGGCATTTGGCTTTCCTCTGAAGGTGCGTGCTTCAGAAATGTCACCTGCCCAGCCTCCCCAGGTCACAGCCTCCCTGCTCCCCCAAGAGCCCTGACACTCATGATTTTTATTTTTTTCCTCCCAAAACAAAAGTAAACACGCAGGGGAAAAAAAAAAAAAAAAAAAAAGGATGTTTGCTTGAAATGCAGTACCAGACGCGAGCGCATTTCTGCTTCGGCAAGGCTGATTCTCCCTCGGAGAAGGATACAAATGGTCAGCTTTAAACCCTATAACAAAAGGTTAATTTTTCTTCCTTGACGTCTTGCTGACTAAGTCAAACCCCGAACATGAGGTCGTTCGCCGTTTCATACGTTTCCAAAGACGGCTTTATACACTCGTGATATCAGTTTTGTGTCTCTTGGCAACAGATTGGTTCTGGCACCCCGAGGACGGGGCGCCTTGGCATTCTTGAACTGCCAAGAGACACAAAGCAGATACTGGGGGTATTTGATGCCTTGCTGAAAATACATTAAAATACGTTTTGTGTGATAATAATGTGTTTTGAAAAATGAGCTTTTTTTGGTTTTTTCTGAGCCAGTCCTCCCCTTTCCCCATTCATCGGTATGTTTTTAATGCCTTGGCTCCCGCCGCCCTTTGTGGATGGACGCGACCTATCTGGAACGCCGCTCGCCCTCGCCCAGGGGTGATGCCTCCATCGCAGAGCTGTGTTCTTTCCCTTTTCCCTCTGTGCAGAAGGAGAAAACTGCTAGAACCACAAGATGAAAACATATTTTAATTTTTTTTTTCTTCAGGGAAACTGTCCCACCTTAGAAAGAGCTGGCAGTCCAGCATTTCATTGAGGTGTTTTTTCTCAGAAAAAAAAATATGTATAAAAAGAGATGATTCTTTATATTATAGGGCTGATTATGATGTGTCTTTTAGATGATCTTGGCAAAGTCTTAAGTGCCTTATGTGCATAACCAGGACAAGTGCTGAAGCCTTGTAGAATAATTTATAATGCACGGCACAGCCAAAAATCTACTGTCATTCAATCGGTGAATTAAATAAGCATCATCTTACTTAGCTTTGAAATCACCCTGTTTCGCTACCACAAATGGCGCGTTCAGTGGTGAGGAGCGATGACAGCCGGGGAGGTGCTGCACAGGTATCTGCTTGGGATGGGAGGGACGAACATGAACCTGGGGATTTCTGCAGCTTCTCTTCCCCGATAGCAATCGCCAAGCAGACGTGGGCAGAGAAGTCATGATGACCGGAGAGGAGGTTCCCACTTTCGTTTGGGTCCGCGGGCACTGTGCCGTTGGCTTCAGTAGGACCGGGCTGAGGTATTCCATGAGGGCAAGGTGTGCAAGACCCAACTCAGAAGAAGTGGGCGCGGGAAAGAGGAGCTGGAGGAAAGGGGCTAAATGTGAAATTCTGAGGTTTTGAACGCGGTGTGGATGTGCTTGAGGAAACAGGGGGGAAGAGCCCGGCAGCGAGGCAGAGGTTTTGTGTGGTTTGCATGTGTGTGGCTCTGCTTGGAGGGGCTGGTGCGGTCATGGCAGCTCTGCCTCTGCCCCAGGCGGTGCAGAGCTGTTTGGGACACATCTGATGATCACTTGAGAGCTGCAAAAACACCTCTCTGCTTTATTCACAAAGGTAGATTCTTATTTCTTCTGTGCTTGTGCCCCTAAAGACCTCTCACCTGTTGTTAAGGAGGTGTTCATCAGGGTGCGCAATACCGTCTGAGAAGTTCTGTGTTGGTCTTCGCTTAAATCCTGTTTTCTTACAGACACAGAACAAGTGATCTTTGCCTTACATCCTTTCATGCTAAATTACGCCGTCCTCTTTTTTTTATGTTCACAAATCTTGAGACTTGACTGTCGTCTTCCAGTTTTAAATAGAGCACGTGGGAAGACCTAAACAGGCAACTTACTCCATGTCTAGTGGGGACTTGATATACTTGCCAGCACGTAGTCTTGTATTTATTCCTCTCCATTAAATTATATGCTCAAGACCGTTTTTAAATGTGCATGTATCCAATGTTAATTTCAAGGAGCCAGATTTTTAAAAATACATATACTTAAATGGTGATGGAACCCATAAAAAAAATCTATTTAAAATCAATTGTGTGCGAGAAGAAGTCAACAAACAAAAGGGCAGAGACAAGCATATCAGCTTTAATTTAGTACTGGATTCCCTTTGACAGGAGCCATTTAGATAGAGGGCAAAAAATTATCTCACTGAAAAAGGCAGTGATTGATCACATGTTGGTAAGTGAATCAAGTCTGCAAAAAACAGAGGCGATTAAGGGACAAAGAGGAATTATCATATTACAATGTTGCTGCCTGTCAAACCTCCGTTGTGTTGTGCATTCATGTGTCACATTGTGACATTCGATCAGTGCTTAACTCCCTGGGACAAAGGGATGGTCGTTAAAAATCTTTAAATGCTGCTAGGAATTGCGCTGGGGGTGTAAATCCGTGTTTTGACTGCTGACAGAGATCTTTATGCGCGCAAGAATAGATACGCGGGACCTGGCTGACAACTTATTAAGTAGATCTTAATGCCAGGGCGTTTCCAGCTCTTGCTCGACTTTGTTGTTGCTTTGCTGGCCAAAACGGGACGGGTCGGGAGGTGCCGGGGAGAGCGGGCTGGTGCTGCTTATGGGGGAGGTAAAAGGAGCTGAAAATGGGTTGAACCAAGCAGGTTCATCTCCAGAAAATGGAAAATTACCTCGGTGAAGCCAGGAGGTGGGCTGGTAAAACCTGCTATGAAAATCAGGGGGCTGAGGGTGAGGTGGAAGAGGGTTTGTCGGAAGATGTGGGGAAAGAAAAGAAAACCTACGAGTGCCAAAGCTGTAGGGAGAGGCTGTCCGCTCCGATGGACTTCTGGGGGTTAACAGCAGACGTTAATGAGGCCGGAGATGGAGGAGAGAAGACGTGCAATTTCAGCGTCAGCGTTTTCCACAGGCTAGACCCAGTTAATATCTAGACCAGACCAGCTTCGTTCAGGCGGCGGTGTCGGAGACGCGGGCGGCGGGCGCGCGCCGATGAGGAGTGACAGGTACGGGGGAGCAGCAGGCTGGAGAGGCTGCAGCGGGCAACCTCGTCCCGCAGGCGCTGGGTCTGTGCGACCCGTGTCCCTGTGGGTCTGTGCCTCCCGGCTTGACGGCATCTCCCGTGGCTCGGCGTGTCCTGTGGCGAGGTGCTGGTGTCCCGCTCCTGGGGGGCAGAAGCTTCTGGAGACCGTGGCATGTTTATAAACATTCTCTACAAACCCGACAAAGTATGTGCCCTATCTTTAAAATAATGTACTACAGTTAGAAAAAGTAACAAATCTTTAATTTTTGTATTTTGTGGCCATGGGAGGTGCTCCTAGGTACCGCTGGTGTGGCTCTGTCCTTTCCCACCCGTGTGGCCTCTCCTCCTGTGGACACAGCAGGACACTTGCATGTCCCCTGGGTTGCCAGCGCAGGAGCTCCATTGGAGAAGCCCCCTTGCTTTGCTGCTTTTCGGGGTCATGCTCACATCTCCTTTTCTTGCTTTTTATGCCTCCAGTACACACAGCTAATGAGGTCTTGCCTGCCTGGGTCTGCACAGTGCGTGGCTCCATGTGGTTTACCTGTTTGGGTTTTTTTTTCAGAAAAAAGGAGGGAAGGACAGTTGTGTGCCTCATCTGAGTACCAGTTCTTCCAAAAAAAACATGGGTAAAGATATCTACGTGACAAGGATGTGATAAGAGAAAACTAAAAATCACAAATCTGTTTTTTTTTTTAAACAGTACATGAGCAAAGTGGTAGATCTCAGAGAACCAGCCTGTGATTTTCAAAGAGCCTCTGTTTAAGCAAGTATTGTGGGGTAAAAAAGCTTGCTCTGGATTAGAACAGAAAACAAAGCATCAGCTTTTTTTCAGGGAGTAAGTTGATGCTGGACTGCTCTAAGTATCTGCATCGTGACTGTATGTCTGAATATTTTCATTAATAATCTGGAAAGAAGAGGTGGACAGTGAGTTGGCGGCACAGAGGCAGCAGGAGACGGCACGGCGTCACCGGTGGGAGCCAGCCCCGTGAAGAAGGTGGCAGAGCTGAAGTTAGGCGAAGGAGGACCACAGGGGCAGATGAAAGTCACCACTGCCAAATGGAAGGTTAGGCACCGGGGAAGGAGCAGCCCCAGCTCCTCGTACACATTGCTGCGCTTTAAATGAACTGTAACCGCTGGGGAAAAAGACCCGAGGGTCGCTGCGGACAGCTCGATGAAGACATCTGCTCAGTGTGCAGCCGCAGTCACAAAAGATCAAACAAGACATTAGGCCATAGGAAGAATGGGTGAGAAAATATGGAAAATATGATAATGCTCTTATGCGGGTGTCCGTAGTGTCCTGATCTGGGTATTGTGTGGAGGTCAGCCCCTCGCCTCTGTGGCACAGGAACCCCAGAGTTTTGAGAAGGCGGCAGCTGAAATGGTCAAAGCTAATAGTGTCACTTCTGCGTGGTTGAAAAGATGGGGATTGTTTAGAAAGATCATGTGAGTAAGAGGATTCGTCGGAGAGGTTTTGTAAACTAATGCTTCACATATTTAACCTTTCTCAAAATGCGAGAGCAAAGGAAAATCCCATAAAACCAGAGGTGTGCGTCGGGCACTCTGCAAGGCGACGTTTCTCTCCCAGTGCTCGCTGTAACGCCGGGGCCGTCGGGCAGCCCCTGTGCTGCCGTGGGGTCCCTGCTCCTGCCATCAGAACCATCGTCTGCTTATCTATCGACCTGCACATTTTAGCCCATTTGATACTTTTTGGCAGCGTGTACTGAAACTGCTTTTCATACCGTGTTAGAAATACGGTCCGTCACAGCATGTTCTCCTCTGCTACCAAATCCTTGCTGAGAATCTGAAATATTTTGAAGTCACATTCTATTAACGTGACTTCTTCTGAAGCACAGGGCTTCACTTAGCAGTGTTTTCACCAACTTCACCGTTTCCCTTTGTCGTGCAGAAATGCTTCTTACAGTCCAGTCTCGATGCAAGCGGTAGGGAACCCTCATACAGCCGGTGGGGTATCCCTGGTTGGGGACGGGGTATGTGGTAAGAGCGCGTAAGGCCGTACGGGGTGCTTAGGCTGCAGCTTTTTTGGAGGGGACTATGTTGCACACACATCCCTCTTCCTCACACTTTTTTCTTTGAACTCGACAAGAATTCTTGGACTGGGAGGCATGATTAATGCACAGATACTGAAAAGCGTAGTCGGCTTTTTAAAATTTTAGTTACTTGGAAATATGGGCTGGCTGCCATGGAAAAGGGTGCTGTAGGAGTTTATCAGAATGCAAAATACTGGAAAGTCAAATTTTACAGTCATTTAATTTGTCCAGTGTTTTCAAATAAGGATACTAAATGGATATATTTAAAACAGTGTTACCTCGAGAAAAATATTTATTTGACAGGGTCACTGCAAGTTCACTGTGACAATACTGAAACAGCACAATACTGTTTAAAGTGAAGATGGAGAGAAACGCCTGCTCAGTTTAAAGCCCTGGTAATGCTGCCCCAAATCCAAGCGTGGCGGTGGCAGCAAGCAGTCCTGCATGCCTGTGGGGCATGCTCCATCAAAGGTGGCTTTCTCTGAAGAGACAGCTTCAGTAGCTGCATTTTGCATATGTGTTTTAGAATCTTGCCTGCTTGCTTTTTTTTTTTTAAATAGTTGCAAAAAAAATAAGGAGTGTAGCAGCATGCCCCCGTAACAGAACGGCTGGGGCTCGTTTTCTGGCATCACCCCAGTCCATCAGCAGCGTGAGTGGGAGATGTGGTGTGGGAGTCATCAAAGAGAGGGCAGATGTTGATATACTGGCTATATAATTACTTCTGAGCCTTAATCAGTAAAAGATTAATTAAAGTCATCTAATCCTTATAAAACCTGTAGAAGCAGAGCTCTCCGATGGACTGGAGGGTTTCATTTGGGACACTGGTGATGGAGCAAGGGTGAGAGTTATCCCAGGTAGGTCACATCTCGTAGCCCGGGTTCACATGTCACCTCTTCACTGCGGTCTGGTCTAGTGAGTGCACATCTGGCCACAAAGAAGGGTCCCCATCCCGTTGGGTGCTGATTGCGTGTTAGTGAGCCGTCACCACGAAGCAGGACACCGCTCTGTGCTTTGTGCGTGGCGGGTGAGACTGTGGAGGGCTCTTGGGGGACGAGGGCTGTTGGCCATTGCCGAGGCATTGCAAGGATTCAGAAATGTTTAACAAAAACCTACTTCTCCAAAGAGTCAGAAGCGGCTCCAGCCAAACCAGCCCAGTGCCAGGAAACAGCTCGGATGGTGGAGTCTCCTGCCGGCATCGCCGCTCTGCCAACAGCTAATCCCCTGCAAGAGCACGGGAACAAAACTGTGCCGCTCGCACAGCTACTCCTCAAGCACAGTCTAATTAATATTAACCCCGTATCGCTGCAAAATTCACGCTATATTTTTCATAGCTTACGCGCTAAGCATACCGCTTTGCCAAGGATCATACACCAAAACACGGAGCGCAGAAGTATGACACTTGGCCCGCGCTGCCAGGTTTGCTCGGAGGTAAACAAAACCCTGGCACCTCTGCAGATGACAGTCTGCTTTGTTTTCTGCTCCTTCGAAAGCGCTGGTTCTCCTTGGGAGTAGGCTGGCGAGCCTGCGGAGGTGTGGGGACCCACGCCGTAGCTCAGGGTATGAGTGTAGAGCCAAACTTCAGAGCCTCAGCCTTAATTTCGGTGCCAAGCCCGATGTTTTTGTGCCCAGGAGCTGGATGCGTTGCTTGCTTAGTAAAGCAGGTTAATGCTTCGCTGGACTCCGACATGCCAACGGCTCGGTCAGTTCAAAACAAACAAAATTCCAGTTTGGACTGAGCTGGCCCAAAATGAAATGCCTAGTTTTGTTTTTCCTCCTGGAGTTTTGGGCACGTTTTCCCCACATGAAGTTTTCTATTTGGCTGGAGCTGGGTGTTGGTGATGTGAAAGAGCTCCAGAGGAAGAGTGGATAAACATTTTGATGTCAAGGTGTCTAGTGAGAGAAAGTTTGCATTTAGGCTGCCTTCAAATTAGGGGGTTTGGTGGACGCTTCATCTCTGTCCAGGATTTTTTCACATTTCCATCTTGTAATCTGTGGACCAATACAGCCAGGTTTGTAGGAGCTTTTGGAAATGAATCCATTCCAAAAATGAAAGTCAGAGGACAGCTGAAGGCAGGTCTCTGCTGCTTCGGGCAGTGAATTTGGCTCGCGTTTCCAATGCTGAGGCTCACTCAGTTCTCAGAGGAAGGATTTGAAAAGGAGGAGTGAAAAACCACAACAGAGGAACTGCTGTGGGTGATTCAGAGGGGGACGCTGCTGTTCCATCACTTCTGTTGCTCCCCTGTCATGGTGGCATGCTGCAACCTCACCAGTGGGCACAGCTCCTCCATTTGTTCTTCTCATCATCAGTAAAGATGCTACAATATTTTTTCAAGAGCAGGAAGGCATAAAGTCATCCTTTGTGCTGTCTGTAGTTGCATTTTGATTCCTCAAAGGTCCCTGCTTTCCAGTGATTGCCGAAGGGAAGTGTTATGTGTGCATTAGTGGGGTCCTTTAGGATTAAAATGTGGTATCTGTACATACCTTTTGCTGTAGTTTTTTAAAAGATGCTTTTTAAGTATCACTGGCTTTAGTTATAAAAAGCAGATGTTGAAATGAAGGCTATTGGAATTTGAAATGGTGACCAGAGAAATTTAGCTATTGTCTCCTTTCACAACTGGTGAACCCTTGGAGCCATTTTAAGCAGACCTAGGGTGAAGGCATTAGAGGTGATGATCTTTGAAAACAAGCAGAAGAAAACAACCACAGAAATGCTTGCACTGAAGAAAAACCTACAACATGAGGCATCCAATGGGCAAAGGTTGCTTTAAAATGTCCCAGTTCTGGGCAAGCTTTGGTCAGCATTTGTGTGGTCCAGAAGACATGTGGGAAAACAAGTTTCATAAGTTCCTGTGCTTAGAGAAGTGGTTGGTGTTATCATGGCTCTCGTTGTTCGTCTGTTGGTGTTCCTTGGGTATGTGTTGCTGTAGTGGGTGTTACTCTTAGGTGATGTGTAGATGGACAGCCTGCTCCTAGGAGTAGTTCGTGTGCATGAAATGTGTCTCAGACCCCGCAGCCTGTTTGTTCCTGTGCATTTCTAGCAACGGGGAGAAAATTCCCACTAGCGTTGTTCTGTGAAATGCTTTTTATTTAAGTCTCCTAAGTTTTCTAACCACTTTGCCCCTTCGTTCTCAAGTCAGTAGCTTTTATTATGAAAGCCCTGGTGTATTGCTAACTATTGGGGAAATTCCCTGAGGCTGCTGAGCAGGAATCTGCCTTGATGACAGAGATGCTTCCAATTTTTAAGCAAAACAGCCTGTAAACTGTGCCATCAACTAACAAGTACGGGATCCCTGCTGTGTAGTGTGTGGGATCCTGTAGTATTTTTATTTCCAGGGTGATACCCTCATGGTAGCATGTGGAGCTACAGCTGGGCCGCCAAGGAGCATCCTGCTTTGGGAAGATGAACAGAGAATATGTTCCTCAGGATTGCCATGCCTAATTAGCCTCAAGTTCTGGTATTAGGAGATGTTAATGAGCTGGAGCATATAAACTAACCGCAGGAAAAAAACCCTTTTAATGGCTACGCCAGCGGTAGGAAGAGTTGCGCTGCTGCGGGGGGAGCTGACTCACAGCTCGAGACCGGTGGCACGGGGCAGGGGGTCGCGGTGGCCAGCTTGGCCACGGGGACCTTGCGGCACATGTGGGCACGGCCCGTCTCCTCTGAGTGGTACATCAGAGACAAGTCTCTCTAGGGTTGGTGATTGGGAGGAGGTGTGGTCATTTTCTGTAAAATGGTCTAATTAGCACAAGGAAGGTCTCTTTTTTGGATTATTTTTTTTTTATTTTGGGCTGACAGCACTGGTGATGACCAACATACCCAGTATGGCAAGCTAACAGCGTACAGATTCGGTTATGCACTACCTGCTCATGTTTGATGTTGTACTCTATTTATCTTCTTTTTTTTTCCCCCTTTTTTCCATAGTGAAGATAGAGGTTTAAAAAAAGAAGTAGGAGATTTAATTCATTTGCAATTCTGTATCAAAATTCAGAGAGGTCAGAGAAGCTCATTCTTTCTACTTCATTTTGGCTCTTTTGGCATCTTTCTTTAGCGGCAGGTGAGGAAGTTGCACTTCCATTCTCTCTCCTTTCCATGCACCTCCGTCGTGCACTGTTTTACCATACCAGCTATTGTACTCGTTATTTCAAAAAGTGCCTTGTTTATGGGCAAGCTAAGCAGGCACAATGTAAGATTTTTATTATTCATACTGGAAAAAATGTCTTGTCTTTTTTTTTTTTCTCCCTCATTGCTTTGAAACTGTGTAAAACAGACATAGGGGGAAAAAAAAAAAGCCAGCTTGCCAGGCTCTTAAGTGAATTGATTGCATTGAAGAGCAGAGTTGGAGAGGAGCCAGCACAGAACCCCTGATCAGGCAAGAAGAGAAGGGATAACGCGGCCACGGCAAGGATGTGAAGCTGGAGAAGAGCTCTGAGAGGAAGAAATAATAGAGGTGGGGGCAAACGAGAAATGTTTTGATAAAAGGATGTTGGTTAGCTACCAGCGCGGAGCGAGTCACGAAGAAAAAATGCGCGTGTCAGGCAGGGAATCGGCAGAGAGGGGTGTTACAAATGCCTCCACAGAGCGCACCGGGAGACCCTGCCGGGGATGCTGTCTGTGCTGCTAGCCACCACAGCGATAAATTTAGGCTGAATTTAAAAGAAAGGTTATATTCCACTGAAGAGTGAAGTTTCTCAAACTTCATGGCCCAGAGGTGTCGGCCAGTGAGGTCCCTTTGAGCTGCGGAGTCCTGGGTCCCTCTGGGGCATTTGCCTTGGGGAGTGGCACCTTTGTAATATTTTAGCCGTAAACTCGGTGTCTTTATGCTGGAGCTCTGGATTATCCTGTTGGACTTGGTGATGCACATCTGTGTGTGCTGCAGCAGCTAGCCTGTAGTCATGCAGCAAGTAGCCAGGGATAAACTGCCCCTGTCATCGTCTGCCAGTGAGGGTGGCAGCTCCCAACAGTCGGTGGCTTCAGCACATGGCCACTCCAGATAGGCTTTAGATCAAAGTTCCTGCCAAAGCCTGAGAGATGCACACATTTTTCCAGGATGGAGAACGAGCATCTGGGTACTCGTTTCTGACAGCAACAAAATTGCGGCAAGAGCGCTCTGCTTGGCTGTCGTAAGGGCAACCCAACGAGGTTCTCGTTGGAAGACTCCTTCCAAGCCTGACTTTGCACTCCGGTCCCACTGGAGCTGGCATGGAGGAGGCCACGTGCAAATGCTGTCCTGCTATAAATGCCTCTTCTGGAGTCTGAGGTGGTGGTGGGACTCATCTGTGTGCCCGCAGCTGCCCACGGGAGGGGAAGGCGGTGGGAAATGTGGGGCACTTACGCTCCCACTGCGTGTTCTGCAGCAGCTGCCGTTTGAAGGAACAACTCCCAGAGCTGGCAGCCAGCGTGGAAGAAAGTAAATAAAGAAAAGTCATCCCCATTTCAAGTTGTGGTATTTTTACTTAGTTAAAATATTTATCTAAGAAATCTGATGGGGAAATGTAAAAATGTAAGTTTATGAATGTTTCAAAGAATAGGAAGAAAAGACAAAAGGCCTGGGAGAAAATACCATGGTATTTTCATTCTTTTAACGATATCTGGTGGGTTTTTTAAGTGCTTGGGGATGAAGGACTTATTGTATTGGTCTGCTTACAAAGTAGTCATAGAGCCCAAGTGTAACCGTTACAGGCAGTGCTCATTTTCTGACATCCCGTATTCTTGAGCTCTGGAAGCGTAATACCAGCTATTCCCCATCCTATTTATTGCATCCAGCTTTTTAAGTAATGGGCCAAATAATGATTGCAGATGCTATAATCAACATTTTTTGTTAATGATTTAGAGCTCTATTTGCAAAATAATTAGTTCAGCAGAGCTCCATGGTACAATACAAGAGGAATGCTCTCCTGACTTTTTATAGCCACAAGTTAATTGAAACTACAGAGCCCGGAGGGTGCAAGACAGTTGAAGGGCAAGCCCGGGAGCCTCAGCCCCAGGATTATTGTAGCCTGATGGGTGTGAAATGAGCTTAAATGTCGGCCGTGGACCTGCACTGTGACACATCTGGATGCTTGGAAGAACCTCCTTCGTTCCCAATGGCAGCAGTGGGTTGTAGCTGCTGCCTGTTGAAGTTGGGCTGTGCAATTCCTTGCAATTTTCTATAGGTTTCTTGCAGCTTTTCTGTAGGTTCCCAGAAGACCTGTTCCATGGACCCATGCAGTAATAACAGCTGTAGAGGACAGGGACCACAGGGAAACCATCCTGGTTTCTTATAGCAACAAATGCAGAGACGGTGCCTGACAAACCCAAACGCCTGACCCATCCTTACTGAGAGGCAGATGAATCCTGAGAGCTCTTAAAAACCACTTGGAAGAATCAGGTCTGGCTACAAAAAAAAATAAATGTGTGTGCTCTGTGTCCTCCCTGCGTGACCAGGGTGGTGGTTGGGTGCAAAGCAGACGGATTTTGTTGCTGCCACGGCTCCTGGCCGCACTGGGTAGGACCGGCAACGTCCCTCACTCTGTTTTCCCTTTTATCTGTTTGGATTTTCAGCTCATGAGCAGAAAGGTCTTGATTCACGCTTGGCACAACATGGCTCTGATCTCAGTGGCAGATGCCAGATGCTGCCGGAATACAAAGAAATAATGAAAGTAACCCGAAATGTGTGAGTCAGCAGTAGGTGTGATGGGGGTGCCTCCTCTGCTTTGTCTGTCTTTCTCTGGCTTTTCTTACTCCATCCACTCTGCCTTCAGCTTTAGTCTCAGCTTCTCATTTCTCCTCCTATTTTCTTCCTCTGGCTTCATTCGCTTTTGTCTGTCTTTTCTGCCTTTTGCCATCTTCTTACTGTCTGCTCGTGTGATGTGACTATGTAGTGGGGGAGTGGCATTCCCCACGATGCTTAGGAGAACTTGACTTTTCTGGTAACTAGAAGTCTGTTTCCATTCCGCTTCAATTCCCTGGCACCCCCGGTACCATTAGCACCTTCTCGGCAGTGGACACTTCATCTATGGAAATTCGGAGTGTTCCTTCCTTCCTTCTCTAAACACAACACTGTGTGTCGGTGTCATTGCCGAAGTGCTAACTGCAGCCAGTACCTCTTTGAAAAATGCTGAATTGGTTTAGTTCTTCATTGTGACTCGCTAATTTTATTTCCTCCTAACACTACGTACAGTTTCTATAGTTCTGGAGGTCACTGGAGCTTTGTAAGTGCAGCCAAAAGTGTTTTAAATAGTCATTGTGCAGCATAGTGATGCCATCAATCTCCCATGCCATTATTATATCTAGAAAGTTGGATTTGATATCCATTTTCATATTTAAAGCAAAAATTACTGGCAAGCCGCCATATCCTATAAGGCACAGAGAGTGGTAACTTGTTCATAAAGGTTTATATGAATGTAATGGTATTACCTATTGGTTTGGGATATTTTTCAACAAATCAAGAACTGCTGGCAGCCAAATGGTTTCTGAAGAAGGTCTTTTCTCCTTAACTGGTCTTATTTTATTCTTTCATTTCCAAGCCTGTCTGTAGTCTAGCTCTAATAACGATTAGATCTTTTTAATTGGAGTCTCGTAAGCTTCAATTACTAGCTTGCCCAGAAATACTTTGCTTTTTGGCTTATGTATATATGAAAAAAAAAAAGGAAGAAAAAAACCAGAAAATAATAGTGTAATGTAAGTCTGCGGCATATTGAATTAATTTCCTGTTCCACTTCTGCATCAGCTAACCAGACAAATAACCAATTTGTTAGGGGCTCTGCTACTTCCTTCAATCACTTGCTCACAATACACTTTTTACATTTTATTTCCTGGTTTTTTTCGTTTCAATTCCTTGCATCCCCTGCAGGTCTCTCTGTTTCGGTGCCAACAGCAACATACCCGCTGAGGGAGGGCAGGGTGTGATCCTTCGCCTCCCAGCAACCCCGTCCGCCCTCTGCTACATGCGTTTTCTGCTAGGTCCCCGACTCGAAGGACGCCGAGCTCTTTGATCAGCAAGCATCCCTTTGCGCTCCCCTTGCCAATTCACGGGGACGCAAACCGAGGATCCCGCTGGTGCCACCTCTTTATCGCTTGGCCTTGCCTTATCGGTGGCAGCAGGAATTATGGCCGTTTCAAGTGGGTTCCCAGTTTATTGAGCTGTTTCTGAGAGCACTGGAACAGGAATATCGCCACGGCTCGGCGGAGAGGAGGAGGGTGTCAGCGGTGTGTGTTGGGCAGCAGGATTAAGCACTCATAACAAACAGGGCTTTTATTATTTTCCTCTCCTGCTGCATCATGGTGGATTCTTTTGGAGACTGGTACAGCACCGGGTTACTAAGTGCGATGTGGCTTTTTGCTCCGTTCAGTGTATTTTGTGGGTTTATACTTGTATTTAGGAAATTGATTCTGGACACTCTGCCAGGGATGTCTTTCCAGAGAAATTGAGGCAATGGGGAGAAAAAAACAAACACCACTTTGCATTTCTGGGTAAACTGCCTTAACTGCCAAATGGTTCCTTGCAGATACACAATCCTATAGGAAAAGCTGTAAGAAAAATAAAGATGTGTAATTTGAGATTTCTTGAGTAGAAGTTAAAGAGGGCTTTCAGTGTACTCTGATGGATAGGGGAGGAAGTACATCAATTCAGTTGCAGTATTGTGTAGAGCATAATAAATATTTTATTACCACAGACTATCATTTAGTTACTAAACAGCGCGGGGCAGACTCTGCTTTCGGATGGTGTCCGCACATTTGCAACTCCGTGAATATCACATGAGTTCACTTCTGCGGTCGAGGACAGTATTTGGGTCAGATCCTGCAAAATCTGTGCATAAAATATTCAAGACCCACATCAGAAAACTCTTCAGGCTGGCACTGTAGCAGTGTGTGTTAGGACAGCAGTTGTTATGAATCTAATGGTATTTCTGGTTTGACCATAAAAATACTCTGGCCTAAGGCTGAAATTTGATAAATAAGGTGAATTAGACTATTTCAATGCTGATGATACAGGATTACACATATTTTGAAATACAGTACAGCCTTGGCTATCCAAATGAGAGGGGCGGATAGTGAACGCTGTTTTGTAAGGTGAGCTGAATAGGCGCAGTTGGTTAAAGAATCTTTGATCTTTTGAAAGAATCTTCAAGAATTGTAGGTATTTCTGGGTTTCGGGAGTTTCTGCAGGTGTTTGCTGTGCAACGTACATACATTTCCGTTGGAAACAAAACTCAAGCAAATTCCTAACAAAAGGTCAGTGAGGACGGATGGTTGGGAACCAACACCAGTGGGGATGGTATGGCATTCAGCTGAAGCAGTGTAGTAGCTGATTTAGTGGGGGGTGGAAAGAACTTGTGTAACTTTTTACCATTTGAGTTTCTTTTTTGCGTTCAGTGTGATGCAAGGAAACCAGAAAGCCAGTGGGAAACTGGGGAGGGAACATGCATGAAAACCAGCAGCAGAAATCTCATCATTTTTTAGTAATCGTTTGTGAGCTTTCTGACCAGCCACCACAGTAACTTTTGATTTCTGGTTTTCCTGCTGTCATACAGTAATAGTTTTAAATTTGTCATGCTGGAGGGAGATGCCAATATCAAACTGAGAATTAAGTAAATGGTTTTGACTGGAATTGGAAAGAAAGTGTTCTCTGCTTTAAGCTAAGTTTTACCTTAACCTAATTACACGATAATGTAATCAGTGTTTAGCTAATCCTGATAGGTGAAAATTCGGAAGTTAGGCAAGAGACACGTCCTCACCCAGACACATGTAAGTGCTTTGCAGTTTGGCAAGGAGATGTGAAATTCCTTGCTTTGCAGGTTTACATTCGAGTGACTCTTCGTGTCCCTTCATGTGCTTTTCCCTCTGGGACTTTTTTGGAGCTGTGTTTAATACAGAACTGCTAGGACACCCGTGAGTTATGGGATAATAATTCCGTGTCAGGTACTGTGAGAATGAAGCTTATTTTACGAGAATTCCCTTTGATGGAAGTAGGGCCCCTAATTCAAACTTGAGTGCATTTTAAGAGACATATACATGCACACAATAAAATCCAGGGAGAACAATTTGCATAGAAAAGCCAGGAAACAGCTGGGCTTACAGACAGCTGAGATTTTAGGGGTTGTTTTCTGGGGGAATAGGGGTAGAGTCAGCAAAAGAATTTTAAATCCAGGTCGCTTTTGAGAATTTTGCTTAATATTGTATATGTTGGGAAAATTTTTAAAAACACAGCTGTGTGCTGGCTTCTGAGTCCAGGTAATTTTACCTAACATTAATATTGAGGTTGTTGTTCTTTGTTATTATCAGCTAACAGTAATGGCAAGAGGCACTTACTTGTCTGGGTCATATATGTATGTATTTGCTCTTACTTTAAATTCTTTCCCATAGATACAATTCAGCACAATCAATGCCAACAAAATTATTTTGAAAGCAGATTAGATTAAAAATCTCATCCCTTACTGAGCTTCCCATTGGCATATGAGATGATCCTTAGAGAATTAAGATTTGTGTCAGCGACAGAAATGCTCACATGAGATTGCTCAGCCTCTTGCTGGCCATTTTTATTTTAAATATTTGACGGAGGTGCCTGGCCAGGCTAAATGCAGCCTGTGTAATATACTTCTGGAGGTTGACGACTAGCACCAGAGCAGGAAAAAAGTATCTGAGAAGCATTTTTCTGTACAAGCATGTTTGTAAGTGTTTTTATTCCAGATCATGTTGCCGGTGACTTAGGGCTTTCCTAGAAGGAGGGCAGGACTGTTTGTGTTGGGAAGGCATATCTAAGCGTGGGCTGAACCATTTCCAAACCCCAGCTGGCTGGCGTCTGCGTTGGGAGTATCTCGGGTTTGGTTTTGTTGGTTTTATGTGGAAGTGTGATACCGTTCGGTTGTAATTTAAGCCCGATCCTTGCCCTCGGGGAACCAGGAGGACGCTTTCCACTAATGTGTTTTGAGGTGGGGGACAAGAGGATGGTGCGGGCAGCCCTGGATCAGAGTGATGGGACTTGTGCCCTGTGCTGCTCCCCAAAACTGCAGTGCAGTGGAGGCAGAACAGCCTCATCCCCTCTTTCTTCCCCCCATCTCCTGCACACCTTGAAACATCAACCTCATCATTTAGAGGCACAACAGTGGGTGTACGTGCACGTGCACACACGCATGTTGATGAAACTGTAATAAAGCTAACGGGTTCAGCTCACAGCACTTAAAAATGAACCCTTTCTTCCCTGGATTTTGGTTGAACTCGCTGGTGTTCGTCCCACGGGCTGCTGGACTCCCTGGCTGCCCCGAGCAGCCTCTCTGCAGTGATGGACAGTTCTGGTCATGCATGGTGGGTGTCTGAGGGACTTGGACCTCAAAACCTTTGAGGCCAGATCCTACCTTGTCTTTTCTACGTTGAGCGAAAGCAGGTCGGTGCAGATTTGTGACTAATAAATGTAACGTCTCAGCCTCCACCTGCTCTGCCTGTGACCAATCCGTTTTTTTATAGTCAAGGGTAAGTCCCAAGACTGGCAAATGGTTTGGCTGCCAGAACACCGTGGTTCCAGATGGTTTAGGATGATGATTTTGTAAAGGTATATTAGGGCCATTTGGTATCCTTGCCACTTCATGTATCTATTGTAGCAAATAATTTAATGGAAAATAAGCGAGGCTGTGACTTAGGAAATAAAGTTCAGGAGCCTCCCATTGTTACTGCTTTTGTTGGTTTTATTTAAAACAGGAGTCACTGTTTTTATAGATTTATTGCCCCAGCCTAGCTTAAAAGGCAAGGGGGATGGGACAATCAACAGTGATTTATTTCTTTAATGCATTTTAAATAAGTAGACCCCCAAGAACGAAGCAATGGTGCATAATTACATTACACTGGTCACAAAACTTGGGCTGTTCCTGCTGCAGGCTGATTATTTAACACCTGGTGAGCATAAGTGAATGCACTGCTAGGGTTGGAAACTGTGTCTTACTCTGGTTTTTACAAAATCTATTCTTTGGTAACAATTTCTCTCTTAATTTCAGAAAGCTAACAAACATTTTTGCCATGTCTGGTGAAGCAGATTATCATAAAGTTATCTTCCAGTTAAGGTGCTGTGTAGAGAGGTTTTGCTGAGCTTTGTGTGAAGGTTGGCTCCTGTTGTCCAGCGTGAATGTGGGGAGCGGGAGGCTGGAGGAGAAGGGACCGAGGGGTTTCCTTGGTGCCGGCATTCAGAGACCTGTCCCCCGTCACTCACAGCCTGCTCTGCTTGCAGGGGTTCAAGTCCTGGACCTCTGCACCCCGGGGTTCCGATAGCTCCGCTCCCACGTCCATACGCTGCCTCTCCTGTATCCTTGTCCTCCCTCTCCTATACCCTCCGTGGACTTCCTTTGGAGGAAAGGCTGCGTGGAGAGGCATGGAGCTCCTTTCCAGATTGCAATCTCCTAAATTAAACCAAGCGAAATCGATTTGAATATTACATTTGCCTACAAGGACCTCCTGCTAATTTCTATGTTTTTTACAATTGCGTTTTCCTGTTTTTGTTTAGTTTTTTTCATCTTTATCACTTCCCTGCTGCTGACTAAAGGAGCTACACAACAGGGGAAAGTGTGACTAACTCACTGCCTGCACAGGGGAAAGAGTGAGACTGCTTCTACACATGCTGGTGATAAATGCACAGAGTAAACAGAATGGAAAAGTGGAGAAAAACAGCTTTTTTTCCCTACAATCTCTTTTTTTTCATAGCAATGTTAGTCATTTCTTCCAGCAAGTATAGGTTAAAACAACTTCCATCGTAAGATTTCTCGCAGAAGAAGCAGTATCGGCTTAAAATTTGTACTTCCTTCTGAAATTGTTTTTAACATCTCTTGTTGTAAGAAAGACCAAAAAATGTTTTTCCTGGTTTTTTCATTTCTCCTTTGGTGTGACAGCAAGTCAAAGAGATGCAATTTTTCTCTTTCTCCCATGTGTTCAGGTCCTGTGTCAGCTTGGCAGGTATTTCCTGTATCAGTTGGGAGAGAAAACGTTTAATCAACAGGAAAAGGGCAGGGGGATTCACCCAGGCATAGGTCCTGAAACTGGTTTTAACTTGGGTTGAAATGGAGTAGATTCCAGACGACAGCATCCCTTTAATTAAGCAATATAATGCCGTTGATTTAAAGCCCGCTGAAATCAATGGAAAGATGCCATGGGCTGCAAAGGGCTCTGGAGCAGGTCCAGTCTCCTTTTGTGGTATAGAAATGATGCTTCAACAATTTAAGAGCCTGGGGAGGCTGAATGAGAAGCACGACGAGTGACCTGCTCACGTATTAGGTCAGCGGCAAGGAAGAAATACAGTTTTGAGCTCAGCCCTCGCTGGCTCGGGTGCTAATGAATGGCCATGTTTTCCCTTCATGAAGTGTTACGGCAGAGCTGCTTTCATATTTTTCCTCCGAGTATCCCAGCGTGGCTTTGGAAAGGAAAGGGAAATCTATTTTGCGTGTAAACACAGTATTGCGATGTTTGTTTAATGCCTTTGTTTACTTTTAAAGTTAGTCCCATACTAATGAATTTATAAAACCTACATTATCCATAAAACTGTCACTGGTGCAAAATTTAGTAATAACTCAGGTAATGTATTTAAACCACTAGTGAGTTTGCTCTATCCTTGAGTTGATAAATTGTATAGCTTCATTTGGTAGGAATCAGCAATTTTATGTGGCAATTAATTTTAACGGCAATAGGGAGCCAAAGGACTAAATTTTTACCCTTGGTTTTCTGCACATGTAGGGAAATATCCCAATGTTTAACGTTCAGGTTGCAGACCTGGGAAGCAGCGTGTGCGTGGAGGGAATGTCACTTTGCAAGCAATAGGGCCGTGCTGCTCCAGCTTGCAATCCAACCTGCCAGTTTAACCATTTGAGGGTTTTCTCATCTTTTAAAATATATGTCAGAAAGATGGCAGATGACAAAAAACATCAGTCCCCAGGATCTGTCTCGCTTTACCCCTTCTCTTGCTGGTTGCCTTTTTTATTGTGTAAGCCACCACCATCAGGGATGATGCCAAAATCATGAACTTGGAGCCAGAGACGAGGAGATAAGTGTTTCTGAAGTGATTCCGGTTGTTTGTTTTCCCTTTTCTGGTCTCTGATACCCAGCCTAGAATGGTCCCATTTGTACAGTTGGCTGCAAGGCTGTAATTGTGTAGGATCTGGTCTGGGAACCAAAAATGCCTTAATTCTAATCTTAGCTCCTGGTACCAGATTTACATAGTGGTAGCAGGTCATTTATTTCATAATTTATGTCTGTAACACTGACTGCATCCTCAGCAGTGTACAAAAAGCAGCGTAGTTCCCCTAAAGCTAAAATTTGTCTTGTAGCAATAAAAAATACCAAGGGAGGTAATTTGAAGGGGATTTATTTATGATGCTGTTAAGTAACATCCACATTTTGGTTTTTGCTGGTTGTGAAACCGGCTGAAGAGAGCTGGGCCACAAGGTGGGTTTGGGCATTGCCGGGCAAAACCCCACGGACTTCATTGAACCCGTGGGGTAAATGAGGGTTTTGTTTTGAGGCATCCTCCTTGCCATCGCTGCAGCAGCACGGAGATCTGTAAGGGAAGCCCAGGACCACAACGGATGAGCCAGGATGGTGCACGTAGCTCCTGAGCCGTGTTTTCCAGGTGTTGGTCTCCCATCTATGACCCTGGAGCCATTGGTGGCTCCGTGAGCGCCGCCGGCTCGTATCTGTAGGTGGGTCTGCATTTCAAACATCATTTGTGTTACGACTGTGTCAGTTCCCAAAGTGGGGTGATGGCCCCGAAATGAGGTTCGGGGAAGTTATGAACGAGGTCGTGAGCCTGACAGAAATTTCATTTTGTCCAATATTTGTTCTGCTGTTTGGGGTTGCACGGAATTACTGGTCTGTAAAATGAGGTCGCAGCTGGGAAAGAAAGTTTGGGAGCTGCTGCTTTAGAGCTTGGGTTGAAATTAATTATTTGTATACCTTGGAGGGTTGCATTGGTTTTTAAACAAGACAGCTGGGTTAGAAAAACAGTCCGAATTCATTGTGAAACATGTTGTGTGATGGCCAGCTTTCGAACCTTGCACTCCCTTGGTGCGCTACCAACCAGAAATTTCAAATTGGCTGCTTAAAATTGGCCGTGTAGTCACCCAGATATTTCATCATGTTATTTCAGAAATCCCAGTGGCTCCAGATGCTCCAGGGCTGTGGAGGAGTTCATTGTAGCCGCAGTTGGAAAAGTTGGTCTAGTGTAGCTGTGTAGCTTTCATTATACCCACAGATATTTAGGCAGCAGAAATGCGGATGCGGAAAACAAGGCTGGCCCGGCTAACACCAGCTTGAGAAGAAAAAGCCTAGCCAACGTAGAACTGGATGTGAAAAATGCAATACCAAAGGTGTCAGCTTTGTGGCTTCAAAGGAAAATGTTCTCTTAATTTTACTAAGATTAAAATGCCTATAAAATAATACCCTTTAAAAAGCAGAGTACTCCTCAAACACCAATTCAAAATGCCAACAATTCTCAATTTGCAAAAAGAAAAATCTACGGCAAAATTACTGTGTTTTCGTGCACAAAACCTGTGGGCTGTCTGGAAAACAAAAAACTGATAAAACAGCAGAGCCAGGTGCTTGCGTGTGCTTTTCAAAGAGAATTTCTCTATAGGGCCTCCTTTCCTGATAGCTCCCTCACCACCAGTTGCCTCTTCTTTCGACTGGTAACCTCTCTGATCTCCCTACCATCCTCTTTGCTCTCCTGATTCGGTATTGCTCTGATCTCCCTACCATCCTCTTTGCTCTTCTCATTCGGTATTGCACAGAGGATTATTTTTGAGGTGAATGTTTATATGCAGGCCATGTTCATAAGAGTGAGTCATTTATGTATTCTTTTGAGTCGTGAAGTGCTGACTCTGGACATTTATTTGCTTTTCTACTTGTTGCTTCCTTCTTAAAAAGTTGAAAAAAAATATCTAAAAGTGTTGTGCTTAGGCTTGAAATTCTAATTAATTTCCAAATTGCTGTGCTTTGAGGATATTTGGTGGGCAGAGCAGGCGCAGCCCTCCCTTGCCATCCATGCCCAAGGGATGCCGCACGGGCAGCTGCCGGTTGCTAGTGCTCCTCCAGTTGCAAACTCAGCACTTGGTGGAGAAATCTCTCTCCACCTCATTATTATGGTTTGACTTGTGACTTTATTGTTGCATGTTCTGAGTTCCAAGGAGGGGGGAAAAAAAGCAGGAAAGGAAAGTGGGGTTTCGGTACACTTCCTGCATGTTAGGGACCTGTGCGCTGTGTTAGCTGCTGATAAGGAGGTCTTTAAACCCACAGGTTTTTAAACTCAGCACATGGTTAAGCACCAGGGAAAATAGATGCCTTTTCTGTCTCTAAAGCAGCCATTCCCTGGCAAAGTCTGTGCTGTTTTGGAGCAGTCCATGCCAATACTGTTTGGCTCTAGGGAAGAAATACCTCCCAGCTCGGGGCTGACATGGGTATTCAGAGCAGCTCCTGGACCACCAGACTCCTGCCCCCATGCAGAGGAGAGATGTAAAGAAGCGCCGAGGACCCACAAGCAGCAGACGCTGCTCTCCGGCACGGCTGTCGGCTTCCACGTTCCTGCAGCCGTCGCTCCGGGGAGCCAAGCAGGGCAGGACAGTGCCGTGCTGATACGTATCAGATGGCTGAAATGAAATGCAGGCTGCATCGGAGAATTTGGATGGGCTCCTTCAGCTGTTTTTCTCCGTTTGCCTTGCTGGGAATGGTGGAGCAGCGCAAGTTGTGGTTCGTCCTGTTAGATGTAGTGGAGGTGTGGATTCCCAGACAGGTCCCAGACAGCTGCAGAGATACGGATTTACTTGTCCTGTTAGGCTGTATATCTCTGTGTGCGTATGCAATGCTGCTGGCCAAACTTTGATTAAAACCACTTCATCCCTCGCTCTCTTCAGTCTACAAAGCACGTTTTGATTAGGAAAGACTTACAACCATCCTGTACTCTGTCAGATGCACCTTCCTGGTCCCCAGGAAGGAAAACATTCATAGCTCGGTGCCCACTCAGGGAACGAGCCGTGGGTTTACCTGATGCTGCGTGCAGGGCCAGGGTGGAGACTTGCAGGTACAACACGCTCCTGAAGCCCTGCGATACGGCCTTGCAAGAAGCAAACCCCTTCAGCGGCCGCCGTAGCTGGCTGTGATGGTGATGGCTGGCTGCTCCACAGACGGCTTATCTCGTCACAGGCTCCGTCCAGGCTGCAAGACACGATGGCACGTGTGGTGGTCGTCTCTGTGCTTGGTTGGTTCTCTGTGTTTTGAAATGCTGAAGCTTCCTGATTGCTCCCTCCTCCTGTCCCTGTCTCTCCCCTTCATTCCCCAGTTTCACAGCCTACTCACATGAGCCGTGCATTTTCAGGGAACTGAAGAAATCATCCATCTCCCAGGTTCCTTGGGTGGCACCATGAGAAGACCGTGGGTGCAGGTGTTTATGTTCAGAAGTCACAGAGCTCCTGCATGCTTGCAGTAGGTCCACGTTCACGACGATATTTTATAAACCCCAGCCTGTGAGACCATTCTTCCCTGCTAGCACTTAAGATGGTGTCTACGAGTGTTGGCAGACACGGCACCGACTCTGCTGCAGGCTGCCCCAAAGCGGTGATTGTATTTGCCTGCTTCCTAGCAACTTAGTGTGCTGGTTCAATTACAAAGGACTTGGAAAAACGCGCTCCATCTGGTTTTCCAACCCCAGATGCGACCACCCCAAAGAGTGATCTAATTCTTCTGTATTTAGACTTGAAAACTTCTCACCAGTTGGTGGTGCGGGAAATCAAATAAGAGTCCTTAGGAGCAATAAGCTCCACATGCTGGCCTAATTGCACTGCTGCTCCTACTCTAGTGTATTTGCAATGCTGCTGTCAAAGGCGTATTGTTAGGCTAGGGGAAAACCCACAAATCTTAATTTGAGTAATAATTTAATGTGGTCCAATAATTAGCTATTCACGATAGGGGCCCCTTCGTGTCTGGTGTGGTGTGTTGCGTGGTGTGAGGAGAAGGCAGGCAGGCAGGACTCGTGGGCGGCCTTGGTCTGTAGACCAAGGTTTGTGGAAGGGGGTAGTATCTCGACCTGCTCTTCAGCACGGTCGTCGTAGTCTACGTTAGATCACCCGAGAGTGTTGTTCTTGTTTTAATGTGGGGGTTTTTTTCAAATTAAGACAAAAAAGGCTGCTGCGTTCCACCTCTGCGGACTGAATCAGAAGGGCAGGGTGCACTGTGGGGAAGGAGAGGCAGAGCCCAAACTGGGGAGTTACTGAGCGATAGGAAAACGTCCCACAACCTCGACGGAAAGCTGGAGCGTAAAATTCCCTCCCTCCTCTGTTCTGCAGAAGGCATTTCTTGGTTGTGGACTTTTTGTCGACATAGGGCTGGGGATCAGAGCCTTATCGTTTTAAGCTTGTCCTCGGACGTCGGTGGCTTGTCCTGCCCGGCCTAAAGACCCAGCTGGGGTGCCAGCGAGGGACAGTTTGAAACCACTTTCCTCGGCACTTAAAACTTCAGACTGAGTTCGAACGGGGCGGGGGGGGGGTTACCAGCCTTACATATTCCCTCTGGTTTATTCGAGCAAGCCCTGACTCAGAGTGGTGGTTGTTTTCTGTCAGGGTTTCCTGTGGGAGCCCCCGCGCCGCTCAGAGGAAGCGTGACCAGGCCCGCCGCCATCGACGCCGTGGTGGGGAGCGGGGCCGGCCTGCTGCCGGGGGGCAGGCGAGCCGCCGGGCTAGCCGTGGAGGGGAGCCTGGCCGTCCACAAAAAAAAAAAAAAAAAAAATTAAAAAAATCAGAAAAAGGCACGACCCCTTGGGACCCACGTTTTGTCAGCAAATCAAGCAGGCGCTATTTTAAGCTGCTATGTACCTAACGCTTCCTGTTTTTCAGAAGAAACGTCTTGTTTTTTCGCTTTTATGTTGACGGATTTATTTTAACGGCTTGTTCCTGAGGCGGCACGAAGGATTTTCTCCCCCCGCACACACACACACACACACACACACATCCGAAGCCCGTGAGGAGGGAGGGAGCTGCCGGGGGGGGGGAATGGCCACCCTGGCCACCCTCGGCCCTCTCCCGAGGATCGCTCGGGGGGTTCCTGGGTGCACCGAGGGGCCTCGAAGGTGGGCAGCCGGTGGGACGGCCGCCGCGGGGGCTTTCGTCGTTTCGTGAACGCTGCTAAGTTAAGCCATGTGTGGTTCTCTTTCGAGGAGCGGTGGCCTGACCAATAAGGACAAAGTAAATAGCATTCATTTCCTGCTGACCTTTTAACACGAACAGATGTTTTCTCTTACAAGTACCATAGGCCACTTCAGTCCCTGACCTCATCAAGTGGGCTGCTGCCGTTTTCGTACTCGGCAGTCTATAAAACTGCTTTTTTAACCTCTTTTGCTGAGACCCGCCTGCAGAAGTGGGTCTCCCGCCTTGGTCAGCACCCATGTGCCTTTAATGTTTCTGACTTTCTTTTCTCTGGATGGACCAACCACTTCCTCCTCATTTTTGTCCTCTGCGGAGGATGGCAGATGTTTCCTCTGATGGGCTCTATCAGGCAGCCCGGGGGAAACGAGTTTCCCTTTTATGATATTTTCCCTAGCAGTCCTCGCACAGGTTGGGCTTGCAACCCCACGGCTGGAGCAGTAAGTCCATCGCCCTTCTCCCTGTTTGTGGTGCCTAAGCAGAACGAAAGGGGTCTTGGAGTCACCTCCAAGCTCAAAAAGGAAAAGGTTGGCAGTGCCGGAGCTGAGGCTTTCATCAGCGTGGCTTCCCTTCAGCGCTTACTGTGCTGCTGGAGCCATCCTGGCACCTGCTGGTGCCTCCTCCTCTGCTGCCCCGTGGGTCTTGGTCCTGCCCAAGGGAGTCAAAGTGATCTCGGCTCCGTCCCAGGCTGCTCTGCTTGGAGAACCCCTGGGTGTTGCCTTTTTGCCAGTCTTCCCTACCGCATCTCTAGATCTGCTGCTGCGGATGGTGCTGGGTGGGGATCTGTGCAGGAGCTGAAGGAGTTTGGGAAGCAAATGTGGTGGGAATGAGCAGTAAAGCTTCCTCATTCCTGCCACCTTTTAATTTGCTTTGAGCCAAGGGACATGCAAGTCTGAGCATGACTTGCGTGTCCAAGAATATCAGAGATGCCTAGTTCATCCAGGAGGCAGCTAAAGGAAGTTTCTCAGCTGGCTTTCCTGCCCAGAGCCTGCTTTCTTCTGCCAGTGCTGCGTGGAGACCACAGGAACAAGCTCTGCAGTGAGGTAATGGAGAGAAACGCGGAGGCAGGCTGGTGTGCGTGCCATGAATTTGTCTGAGACCTTTGCCTGTTGGTGAAGAGCCTTTTTCCAAAGTTGGCATTGCAGTAGTGTCTCATCTGATGTCATCAAGCAGGGCGAGGTGTCTCCATGTCTGGGATGAAAAAAGCACAACTGTGGTGCTTGCGGGCCAGTTTATTTGCTGTGCTGCGTGGTATACAGCTTGTGTTCCTGGGTTAGTGACGTTCAGGTCGGAGAGCAAATCCTTTGGTCTTCTTTTGGTTTCAGGTGGGGGACATTGGAGATACAAATAAATACCAGTATGATTTTCAGTTATTGAGTTATGCCATCTGGAAAGGGATGTATGTTAATTTAAAGTTCATGGAATTACCTTTGTAGACTCTTTTTTTTTTTTTAGTACTATGCTGAACGTAGGTTGATAGAGATTCCCAGGTTGTTGCTTGTTGGGTTTTTGGCCTTTCCCTAAAAGAGATATTTTGTTTTGTATTTGTTCTTTTAGCAGTCTCCATATGTATTTAGCGGAGGATGTTCAGAAGTTTTACTTCATGAGTGGTGATTTCTGTCTAAGAGCAGTGGGTCTGTGCAGGACAAATAAGGGGAAAAAAAACTCTTTCTGTGGGTCAGGTTACCCTCCTTTTCCTGTTCAATTAAAGAGAGAAGTATGCAAAATCTTAAAAATTCCTGAGTATTACCCAGACATTACCATTTTTATAGTTTCAAGTTTAGCGAAAATGACTCACAGGCATTTTTAATAAAGGATTGCTCAAAATAGAGTGGAGTGTGATTCACATTAACAAATCAAGACACAAGAGAGGCAACAAAGAAGCCTTTAACCTGATACTCACTCTTCCCCATGAGTATATTGCAAAGTGGATGGCTGAGATTTCCCCTCTGCCCGTGGTGCCTGGCAGTGGTGGGAGCGGCGTGCAGGGAAGGAGCAGTGATGGATGTTGCTGAGCGGTCACACCTCTGCTTCTGGGGCAGTTGAGACACGGTGGGACCAGTGCACAGTCCGACCTGCCCCTGCTCCAAACATCCCTGTCTCAGGGCTAGGAATCCTGCCCATCTTATATATTGTTTTTTATTGGTCAGTGTAATTAGGCAATGCCGAATTGTTGTAGGCAACGGTGAAGATCAAACGTTTGAGCCTGAAGTGGAAGAAGGCCTGCAGTTGGGCACCTTTTCCAAACACGGCTTGCTGTTGCTCACCGGCACTCGGACCTGAGCATGTGTCCAGCACTGCGCTGGGCTATTCCGAATTTTAAGGTCAACATGGCAAGAGAGATGTCGCATCTACAGCAGTGTGCTGCTTGTAGGGACTCCGAGCGAGGAGCCAGCTTCTTTGGCTCTACCTGTAAGCAAGGAGTGTTCACAAAGCACACTTGTAACACAACCCTTGTGAGAAGAATTGTTTAACAAATAGCCAGATAATCTAGTTTGCCTTTTCTGCTGTGTTTTAGTTTGCCCTGTGCTGGCAGTCAGCCTTTCCCAGGTTTAACCTTGCATAGAAGATTTTATCTTGTGAGTCTGCAGAGACGGCTGCTGGTTGTGGAAAACATCACTGACTTACCAAGTGGATTACTGGGCAAAATCGATTTTACTTGGTACATTCATATGCTGAAAAGCAACATAATAGTGTCTGCTTTGCTTCCACACCAGCGAGGGGGAAGTCCCCCAACATGTGCTGGAGACCCTCCACGAGTCTGAGAGGCGACTGAGTGTTTTGGACCATATTTATCACCAGCATAATTCTGATAGCATCGTTTTGGCTGACTGAACAAGACCTACAGAAATGCCTTAGGTATACGTGCTGATGTATATTTTGCGGCTGTCTTTACTTAAGTGTTAAACATTCCCTGTGCGCAATGAGAGCAGAGACCTTCCCCATGGTCCTTGCGGCTTCTTTGGTTGATATATGGTGTTTTCCCTCCTTTTTGTCAAAGTGTCCTCTGTTCCAGAGATAATGCAATTGCTATGCAGTGCCGTGCAAATACTCTTCTGTATTTGTATCTCTTTTCTATTTAATTATACTGTATAAATGTCTTCAGTAAATTTGATAAGTTGGGTGAAGGATATTGATTTTCGAGTCTCTCTTGTGCAGGGCTCCTTGTAGTAGCGGCAGCCGTTCACCAGGCCTATTTCCCGAGGAGGTTTTGAAGGTTCAGCATTTAAGTAGCTACAGGATAACAAAGGAATTTCTTTCTCTATGCTCCCGGTTGAGCTGCTGATTGCAGGGTTTAAGGCCATAGAGAAAACATTAGTGTTGCGTGTTATTTTAAAGCCTTAGACTCGTGTCATCTGCAAAAGCAGGTGGGAAGGGAAATCGAGACACAGGATAGACCCATTGCCTTCATTCCCGCAAATAAAGCCTGTTACCAGCTTTGGGAAGAAATGAGAGGGGGATGCTCCCAGGTGCGGATGAGGTCCTGGGGCAGAAGCGGGGGGACCCTGGGCTTGCAGCTGGGGAGCCCCCCCACCTCACCCCTCCATCACCCGATGACTGATGGCGGGGCAGGAGGAGAGGGAGAGAGACCAGTGGGCGTGTGGGGATGCAAAAGGGGTAGAGGGAATTTGCAGGGTTGAAGCGGAAGGACCAATGGTCTATTTTTAACTGCAGTTTTGAATGTGAAGTGTCACCGATGTTAAAAAAAGCTCCTGGTAAATGGTGGGGAAGATGCACGCGATAGTGGAAAGCCAGCTGCAGCTTTTTGAACTGTTCGCTGGTGTTTGTGAGGAGGCTGCGAACACTTGGTTAGTGTTAATGTTTTAATTTTCCTTTTCTCAGCCTGAGGTCTCCCTACACAAGGGACTTTCTTTAAACCGTGCTTAGCTCTCAGCCTCTTAAGATTATTTTTGTTCTTCAAGAGGAAAAGAAGGGAGAAATGTAGATATTTGTGCACTTTCCTACTGCGCTCGCTTTCTTCGCATTCTCTTGGAACATAAAATGTTTTCCTTTCCTTTTTTTATGCTGAAAATTGGACGCTGATTTTTTCTGGCTAATTTCCATACAGGATTTTAGCCTTGATCTATAATGCAGGCCTGTGGCTGTTCTTGCTAAAAGTTTGGTCCCGCCAGGGCTTTCATTATAAATCCTTATTTTCAGCAGCAAATTGCTTTCTGCAAATGTCACCCCTCGGAGCGGGCCGGTTTGGGTGGGTAGGGGTGGCAGCGTCCCCGCAACACCGGGCCCCGCGCCTCTCGGCCATCCACCTGCAGGTCCCCAGGATTTGGGAACCTGGGGATTCGGCATGTTTGCCTGGTTGCTGCATTAAGGCAGGAGGCTGGAGCCATTGTGGTCTATCATGTCAGTGATCCGTGGAATAATGCATCCCCAAGTAGTGGCCATTTCTGTCTATTGTGTCACCAATCTGCGCATTAAAGGGACCCCGAGTAGGTGTTGCTACAATAAACCTTAACAGCTCTATAGGAGCCGTCACAGTTCATTGCATCAATAATCTGTGTATTAAGGCATCCCGAGCAGGCCTCGGCACACAATGGACCGTTATGGCTCCAGATGAGCCTGTATAAATTTAGGTCAATAACCTGAGTGTTGTTAAATCCCAAAATAGCCTTGCTACAGCGAGCTGGCAAGGCTTGTAAGAAAGATGTGTAGATTATGCAAACCTGTGTTGGTTGCAGAGGATACTCTGACTTGCTGCTAAAGGTTAGTGGCGGGAGAATTATTTCATCTTATTTATTACGGTTATCTAAACCTCTCTCTGCTCACTTGGCTCCGTCCTTTCCTCTCCTTTCACTCCTCTGGAAATGAAACCATGTGAGCGATGCTGCAAGAGCAGCAAAGGCGAGATGCGGCGGGAGAGACAGGGATGGAGGGACGGGAGGAGCGAGGAGGAGGCAGCGTTTTGCAGTTGAGCCATCCCGGAGCTGCCCCGCATCCCGACAAGCTCTTTCCCACGGGACTTCATGGAAACACTCACACATTTTCATCCTGACTGCACTTGTGCCTGACCCCGTGGAGCTCAATATTGTCTGGAGCATGGGTTTTGCATGAGGGGAGCCCGAAGGGCAGGAGGGTCCCCCGGGGCTCCCCACACCGTTGCTGTCTCCAAAAGCCACCCTCCATCTTCATCCTTGACCCGTTTCTTGATCCAAGCCCTCCTTGGTCCTTGATGTAGGTAGGTGGTAGGGAGAGGAATGCCTTCAGCACAGGACGGAGAGACCAGTTTGCATTGTGGGTGAACGCCTGAATGGAGACGTAGCCTTGAACTCTTGAACTCTTTTTTTTTTTTGTAGAGTAAAGCTGCTATGTGCTGAAAACAAACAGGACTCACTCCGATGGAAAGAGATTGTGTAGTGGGAACAGATCTCGGACCACAAGAAACAGGGTTTTCCACATTTCCATTCTGAGACTTTCCATTTGAGATTTCGCCAGCAGTTGGGCAGCAAAAGATGAATTAGCTGAGCTGTTAAAGGTATTACATGTGTTTCCCCTTTCAGAGACTTGTTAGAACATATTTTCTTCAGGGATAGTAGTAAGTGTTACAAACAAAACACAGTTTTCCCCTTTGAATATTCCTTTACATGGAGCATCATCTACATAAAAAAAAAAAAAGTACGTTAAGCAACATGAATAGCTTCAGGCTATTTTACTTCATGTTGCTAAATAAGTCAATGCAGATGAGGACTTTTTATGTAAGAGTGGCTTGTAAATATAAGCACTAAGATAAGGGCAAATTATAACTCCAAACATATCCTGGAGATAGAAGTGTCACTGCTCCTTTTCACTATTTCCAGTCCAGGCAGAGCTCCCAGGACAGGCTATGGGAGACTTGACAGAAAAAAAGGTTGAGATATCTGTGATATAATGAGAAGCACAGGGAGTTTGTTCCGTACGGGGGAGTCCAGTGTGCTAGTGGGGGGCTGAGTCTCCTGGTCTGCTGGACCATGAGGAGCTTCACCTCTGCTCTTCGGGTGAGCTAGGTCCATCCTGAGTGAGTGGTGGAGTCTCCTGCCAGGCAGTGCTTATGGTTCCTCCTCTGGCCCTCGACTGGGGCATGAAGGTGTGGGCTGGTGTGCACCACTGTGATCTTTCCTGGGATATGGGCATGCGTTCCCTAAGGAACTGGGCTGAGGCCACCAAGGTTCCTTCCATGATACGTAACCATTGCCCTGCAGTAGTGTTTGCTTCGCTGTGGGCCGGGGCCCAAGGAGAGGGTCCAGTGTCGCTGCTCATTGCTGGAGCCACTTGGGTCTTCATGTAAGATTTAATTGTTTGATCCTGATTATGGAAGAATTAAGAAATTAAGAGTGAAGGGTAGTATTCCAGCCTTGAAGACACTTCAGCTGTACATCCTGTAAATCTGTAGGTGGGCTGCGCTGGCTGGGATGAAGGTGCTGTCGTGTTCTTGTCTTATGTTCAACCTGCTGATGCAGCAGCACCTGGTTGCAACTCGGAATACAAGGTGGGTGCTGCTGCGGGAGTGGGGTGCCTTCGCAGACAGACTGCCAGGCAGAGATGGCGCAGGGGAAGGAAGCACTGTACTCCCCGAGTATCCCATGTGTTTGCTTGTAAGGATGCGCTCATCTAGTTGCTTCTTCTATTATTTCTTTTATTTAGGAGCAATACAGATCCAAGGACTTGCAAGAGTTGCAAAGACAAGTGGTCTTGGTTTTAGCGTTGGTCCTTTAGCTTGGGCACCTGAAGGAAAGCATTGATATCCGGGATCTTTTTGGTAGTCTTTGAATAGCTGCGCTTGCTGTTTTGAACTTTCTGTTAAGGAGGAATTCAGGAGTAACTTGTGAGTATTGTGGAAGTATATACTATGTACAGATGTTTAATCAAATTCTGCAAGGCAAGAGCGCCGGGTGCTGCTGCGGCGAGCTGTGAAAGGCACAGCCACCGCCTCTGCCAGCCCTGCGTTTTTGGCCAGAGACCGGCAAGAGATGTGGGCTTGGCAGATCAGCAGCACAGAGTCGTGGGGATGGGAGAAACACGAGGTTTTACAGGGGGGCACAGGGTGCATGTGTGGTGGGAGGCGGGTACAGAGGTTGGGAGGATGTGGCTCTCGGCCACATGAAGATTTTGGTATGCAGCTCGTACTCAGGAAGTTTGGCCACCCTGATTACAAACATACGTATATTTGGAGATGTGTAGCAAGATATCTGTCTCTTTCCTAATTTGATTTGTATTTAGATGCAGGGAGGAAAACCACTGAAGCAGGGAAGTGGGTGGCTTTGTGTGGTTTCCTAGCCAGCAGAAGCTGAAAACAGTTTAAAGTTCACATTTGGCAGTATAGTAGTAACTAGAAGGAGACCTCTGAAGGTAAGCGGCCATGTCCTACCTCTTGGCAGTAAGGAAGCTGGATTTGCCTTTGTTCAGCTCCGGAGATGGATGAGCTCTCCCCTCTAGCTCCGGAGACGGGTAGTGGTGCCATGGCACAATTTACAGGTTTTCTCGGTTAATCATTTTCAGGACTTAAAACGTAAACTGCTGTTTGTGAGAGTAAAAAGGATGAAGTTTGCTGTGTTGGAGTTAGCGGGAGGGAAGAAGTGAACTGAACAAAACCAAACCTTGAAAGCAACAGTAGCTGCGCACCAAAGTGTTTATTTAACCAGGACTTTTTTTCATAGCTATTTCATCTTATTTTCCTCTTGTCCTTGCTCTTGCTTGCTCATCTATATACAGCATATGGAAAGGTTGAAAAGTGGCAATTACTAAATGAGAGCAGACAGAAACTGTTCTCCAGCAGCTCCAGATGGGGTTTAGCGATGCTGTTCACAAGCCGTGTGCCGGTGCTTCACTCTGCAGTATAAAATGCCCTCTAATGGCCAAGTAACTGTATAACTCATCTGACAAACCAGCAAATAGTCAATTTTTCTCGGGGTTTCTAATTTGGATGTGCTGATTTTGGTACAGGAGCAACTATCGGCTTGAGTAGAGGAGAGCTTTTGGTTATCCAGATGTGCCAATGGCGAAGGTTCGCCTCGCTGCCGCATTAATCTTTGCAATTAGTGAAAATAAATAACAAGTAATTTAAGGAACTCTGGCAAAATGTAGAATGAGATGTTATTTTTCAGTATGGCAGAGACCTTTGGAGACTGTAAGATTATTTATGTAACATTTCCTCTTGTTTTGTTTGAAAAGTTAAGGGTAGTTTCCCAGCCAGTTATGTGCTGTAGCAATATCAGTGTGCGCATTATCAGCGTCATATACTTAGAAAAACAAGATAAGAGAGGCTGAAGGAGGCCCATGATTAATTAACAGATGGATTAGGCGCTCTCAAAGCTAAGTGGATAATTTGGGTTCAGCTCCTGGTTATTGTTTTGCCCACCACTAGGCCCCTGAAGGCTGTCGGTGCAGGGTAAGCAGAGCATCAGCCGGCTTCAGAGCATCAACTGGCTTCACTTCTGATGCCAGAAAGAGAGATGACAGTTATTTTCTTTAAAGCAATTTTCTTGCTGTCTGTTTGGGTTGCTTGTTTGTGTTTTAGCTTTAGGAACGAAAGGCGTGCCAGTTCTGGTATTTCCTAGTTTTACTTGAAAACTCACAGAGGATCTGCAGAGGGCTGTTACTCCCTGACAAGAAAGCATGCCTGGATCTTCTTTTCTCAAAGCCAAGAATTAGTCACTAATGTTGGAAAAGAAAATTTGGGAAAAAAATGTTGAAAAGTAAAATAGGAACAAAACCCCAAGTATCTCACTCCCCTCTCTTTTGTACCATGGCTATTGGGGCAACTTGAATATTGTCATTTCAGTAGGTCTTCATAACTTCTTTCTGGCTACTGAGAACCCAATCTGGAGTACAATTTGTAACCTGAAATACGATTCTTAAAGAAACTTTAATAAAAAATCCAGATGCAAACAAAAACCTCTCTCATGCTTTATGCATTATTAAGATGGAGAGGAAGGAAAATGCTGTGAACCCACATGTCTTTTTTTCCTTTGAAGGGCATATATATATATATAAAGTTGTGATTCTTCTTTTACTGAGTCAACAAGTAGCTTTGATGGAGTAGAACTGATGAGGGATACTTGATGTGACTTTCAAGGGCTGAAAACAATGCAGGATCAGGCCCTCTGTGTCGTCTTTGAAGCCTTATTATTTTAGCACAGTCTGTATCTTGTTGCATAATGTTTTAAGATGTGGTCTGCATCATTATGTAGCGCGTTTAATTTAGCAACAGATGTGCAGGCTCATATGCCGTTATGGTACATTTTGTTCACTCATATAATACCAAGTTCCTCAAAATTGTTACCAGTTCTTCAGTGCAAGACTCCTACAGCATGTTATTCTCCTTTTCTGTACGGTGAAGAGCAGAAGAGCTCTTTATTTGCCATCAGCAGGTGCTAACGTGGGAGTGCCGGCTCTCCGTGAAGCACGTTTAACCTGCTGCGTTACTGCCTTCTCTGCCCGGCTGCAGCACCCAGTGAGTACACTTTCCCCAGCAGTTTTCGGGGGAAGGCACCAGGTAGGCAGTGGAGGGGCAAGACTTTGGTCGTTAGGTTACTGGGCAGAAAAAAAGCGAGTCACCTAGAAAAATAACGCTTATTGCCACCCACGGCATCATCCAGTCATTCCCACGGAGAGGCCTTAATGCAAAACATCGCTGAACGCTCTGCGGCAGCAAAATCATACTAATAACTAGTAAAAGCATTAAACCTAATTAACAATGGCTTTGTAGCAAGAGTCTTGCCCTCACTGTTTTGAGGGTGCTGAGGGTCTGTGGGGGGGATGCAGGCTGCTGGGAGCCTGGCACTGAGGTGTAATTTACAGCTTAGGTAGTTCTCCCAGAAATTGGGAAAAAAACTTTTTTTTTTTTCCTAGCATCCTATTTCCCATGCAATGGCTGAGAGCATTTAATGAAGCGCGAGAAGTCCGAACCCTGGCCACACAGAAACTGCGATTCTTCTTCCCAAGTGCGAGGTTTTACATCCCTCAGGCATTTAAAAAAAAAAAAAAATTAACCTATTTTTTATTTTGGCTAATGAAAATCTATGTTTGTTCTCACTACCCGTATAAATGTTTAATCCTCTTTTGGTTCCTGCTGGGCTATCGGGCTTAATGGTGTCTTGACACTGTGAGTTCCCCATGTTGTTTTATTGTGCGTTAAAAGAAGACATCCAAAAAAAGGATCTCAGGAAGGATCGTGTTGTCTGTCCCTTCCCTTCCATGTGCTTCCCTCCCCTGCGGTCGTGCCAGGGCTTTAGGGAGAGGGGAAGGTGATGGGGGCTGAGCAGTGGCATCGCACTTAAGGTCGTGCCACCGGCGCAGGGAGGAAGGATGACACAGTGTTCGCAAAGTGTTCCTCCTGCATTGTACCGTCTCCTTTGTCCGCTTCCCTCCCCTGTCATTATCTCTGTGTGTCTCCTTCTTTCTTTCCTCCGCGTTGCCTTTCTTGTGCTGAATTCCGTTTCTCAGCCCCTCCTGTCCTCCCCAACGGCAGCCGCCGATGTCTGAAATGATCAGCCGTGGAAATGGCCAGCTAGTTCAGAATAGTTAGCGCCCGGTGATGCTAATGCAGGGCTTAAACAGTTCACAGCTCTGAGGGGTGTTCTTGCATTGAAATCTCAGTTCAAGTGCGATCGAGCTTTCGAAACTCTATGCAAAGGAGGCAGCAGGGAGAGCTGCCCTTGCTATCGGCAACTTCACAATTACCGACCACTTGGGCATCCTGGTCTGCTTCCAGCTGAGAGGACGGTTGTCCTGCAGTAATCATGAGTACAAAACCTTCTCTGGGAACCTCTCCTTTCTTGGGAGCCTAGGAAATGTCCGACGGTATCATCAAAACATTTGGACTGGATTTTCCCTTGTGTAAGTAAGGAGTTGTACATGTGGAAACCCAGTTTAGATGTGAGGAAGGACAGAAATTTGCCTTTGCTGTTTGGAAATGGGAACTTTTGCAGTTCATGGAGCTAGGAGTTTTCTGTTGTAGGGAATCTCCATTTTGTTGATGCCATATTTCGTAGAGGGTAGAAAATGTAGTTGGAAATTGTGAGCAACAGGTTGCTGTCTCCACTGAGGGTCTGGGAGTGTGCACGTGCTTTTTTTGGTTGTTTAGAAAGATGTTTGTATTTGAAGCTAGAGGACTACTACTTAACCTACGACCGTGTATTCATTGGCAGAAGTGGTGCATTCGTACCACTTGTTCGTTTGCACCTCGAAAGGCAGCAATCGCGGTTTTATTGCATCGTAGCCGATGAGCTGCGTTTTGGGCAGGACTCACAGGTGCGGTTTCATAATGCTTACCAAAGCCTGCGGCGCTGCAGCGGGGCTGTGCGCTTGCCTTGGCTTTGGTTCATCGCAAAACGGGGTGTAGGGAACCAGCATTCCACTCTCCCGGGGCTGTGCACAGAAGGGGAATGTGCAAGACACGGTTTTGTCCGGAGCGCTGGGAAGACGGGCTCTTAATCACCTTCTGGGTGCTGCTGTGGTTTGATGGCAATGCCTGTGACGGATGCCCTAAAATATATGTCGCCCATGTTTGTGCTCCTGTGCTACCTACGTATGCCATGAAAAGATGATAAAACAGTGCTAGTTGAGAGAGAGCTTAGAAGACAACACATTCTTCGTAAAGTCACCTTTCTCTTGTTTTTGTCTAACAGTGCATTTTATTTCGGAAAATCACGTTTTCTTTCTTTTTGTTTTCCATCGAAAGCAGGAAAAATAAGCCCTAATACAGCTTTCTCTGCTCTCATTTTCTGGCTCATAGATTGTGGTATTTAACAGACAGTACTAAGAAGCTTTTTAAATGTGTTACGTCAGGATTGTTTTTTTTCCTAAAACATTGTATTTAAGTACGTTCCTTCTTTAAATAAATAAATAACTGCTGGGCTATCATCGTGTCCGAGGGTTTTCAAGAAAATTTACATTTTGAAAGACACTGTTGGAGGCTAACACGGCCATGCAATTACTGTATGTAAATCACTTCACTTGTTTCCTAATCTTGCTGAAGATGAAGTACAATTTTTGTGCGTGCCCCCCTCTTTCTCAAATTTCCTCATACAATGAGGTTTTCTTGTATTTTAATTGCTGACCACGATTTTTGTTCTGCCTAGCCTGATTGTATTTATTTTATTGTGGGGGACATTTAGCCTTGCAATTGTTTTGAGATTGGGTTGGATGGAGAAATCATTGAGGATAGATTGAAGTTGGGTGTGCAACTAATTGCGTCCTTCCTCCCACAAATGGAAGAACTGCTTTCTTAATTATAGCTTCATAGGAAGGCTGGGGAATATCCGCTTGTTTCTGTGCCCTGCACATCTGCTTTTTTCCATTTTATCCATCCCTGCCAAATCCTGCTCAGCAGCTCCTGCCACATTTTTAATAAGTCTTCTGAGTTGGGCTTTTATTGCTGGTTGATATCATCATGGACACCTGTCAGATAAAGATGGAATAGTTAACTTCATTAGGAAGGAGTTCATTCATGGGCATTACATTAAGCTGTGTGGGATTCTGATAATATGAGCAGTAATTTCTCTGATTGTTATTAGTTTCTTTTGTAGAAAGTTTTCCTCCAGGGAGTAATGCAGGGAATTGAGATGGCAGGAGAAAAAACTTTAATGGACGCATTTGTCCATCAGAAAATGCACTCTGTCAAAATTAAATACACTTTGCATATTGATTTTGTTTGGGAAGAAAAGGAGAAAAGAGTTTCAGCCCCTACATAATGAACCATTTGAGCATTTTCAGAACAAAATGATAACTTTTTCTCTCCTGACATGACTTTTTTAGAACCTGATGTTTCTCCCTGAAGGTGGAGTGGGATATAATAGAGGCAAAAATTCATGCGTATACTTTTAAATGTTGCTTATGGAAATGCTGTTAGCTACTCTGGCTTTAGCTACGCTAACAGTTTAATTTTTGTTGTAAGAAATATTTTGACTGTAGCAAGCTTCTGCCTCTGGAATGGAAGTTTTCTGCTTCTTTTAGAATGTTGCATTAATTATTAATGTGAGTGGGAATCGTGCTCTTTAGCATCCCTATGTTTAAAAAAAATCAATTAATTATTGCTATAAATCTCAGAGATTATGCTGCAGTTGCGCTGCTGGGAAATTGGCCATTAACTACCAGGAAATCGCCTATCTTCCCTTAGTCAGAATTCAGTTGTACCAACACAACCCTTTTCCTTTTATAAATTAACTATCAATGTGATGCATAATTGATAACCATTTATAATAATAACAATAATCTCCATGAAATTGTCATCTCAGTATGCAGCGGCTTTGTTAGAGCCTTTACCCCTCGCGTGCTCAGCCTAGCCTATTGCATTTGTTAACTGTGTTTTCTGGGAAGTTGTTGCTTCACTGGCGTGGTTTTAGGAGAGCCGTACGCTGTTGCAGAGGAATAAAATGCAAGGTAGAAACGCCTGACCGGACTATGTGAATATGAAGAACCTGAAGTGTTTTGAGAGGATGGGTTAAGTGTTGCTATCGCTGCTGTACAGAAGGGGAAGCAGAAGTCGAGGTTACAGATGCTGCCCAAGGTCAACTTTTGGACATCAGCCTGGATCTTCCTAGTTCGCGGTGTCTTCTTGTGTGTCCTGTATTACGTGAACCCAGCGGTTTTTTAGTTTGTCGTGAAAATTTTGCTTGCAAATGATGCAGTGTGAAAACGCACCTACCATGGAGGAGCTGTTTGGGGGTCAGTTTGAATGAGTGGTACCAAGTTTGTGGTTATTGCTGGCTTTTCAGAATTTATTTATTTTTTCAACCCTTTCTAGTACTTTGTAGGCAGAGTGGTTGAGACTTTGCAGAGCGATACAGATCGCCACTCAGGAGAGGATTTCTTGATGTGCTTGCGCTCGTGCCTGTCTTCCTCTTCCCCTTCTCTCCTTGCAAGGCCTCTGAAAACGTGGTGGTGTTTTGCTTTGTTTCTAGAAATCACAGCTTTCCACTAATTCTGCTCTTTCGGTGCTTTTAAGTGGGCTTAAAAGGCTGGTGGATGGCTGGTCAGGGGCCAGAGCCTCTTGAGTGGGGTCTATCCCTGGAAGGTTTGTAGCTCTTATCATTGTCATCTCTCTGGTACTATAGCATAACTCAGTAAAAAATTAGTGCATGTAGCGTTAAATTGTTTGAATTCAGTTGTCAACATGAGGTCTTTTCTTGTATGTCTTGATTCATGAACACTGTTGTGGAACTTGGTTTGAGAAACTCATACTTGGATTTTACAACAAAGCTGTTGGGTAAAAGAGCCACAACGGCACGTTCAGCGTCTGCAGTCTGAGCTCAGGTCGGAGCGTTCGGAGATTAAATGAACCTTTGGCTCTCTGTAGGAACAAAAGCATCAGACCTGAGAGGATCCATTGAGGGTCTTCCTCTGTGTCACCAAAATGCAGAAAAGCCTGCAGCTGTTGTCCCTTTGTAGAGCATTGCTTATAAATCAGCCACACATACCGCTTTATGGGTTGCTTTATTTCATCGGCATTTAAAAGTGTGTGTGCTAGAAATGGCAGCTCTGGCACCCAAAGTTTAATGTTAGCCCTTCAAGTATGAAGGTAAGGACAGGCTACGGTGACAGCTGGAATACGTTTCAAGGTCTAGTTGCAAAATCAAGGTCCATTGATGACTTTTACAGGGCAAGGCTTAAATAAGACATGAAAGTGGTTTGTGTATGTGTGTGAAAGTACTGGAAAAGCAAAAGCTACTTTCCCTTTTTTATATACTCTCTAATAATCTTCCAGTGTCTGTGAGCCTACAAAATAGCTTAATGGATTTTATCTGCTAGGAATAGATTTTTAAGACAGAAATAAAACTGGGAAGGCAGTTCTCTTCTACAATGCTGTTTTTTCTGATCGCAGGGAAGATAAAGGGGCTGTAAGCTTGATTTGCAGTGTAAGATGTGTGACTGGTGGGACGCTGGGGTTGGAATGACTAAACTCGCAGCTGTCCTTTCAGAAACCTGCTCTGCTGTTGGGGACGGGTAGGTCTCACCAGGTGTGCTGGAAATCCTAATGAATCCTTTCATTTCTCTGCAGGATCGACAGTGGCGGTATGCACGCCGACTCCTGTGAATTTTCCTAAGTTCCTGGGGGACTGCTTTGCTTTTTGAATCAGAAAGTTACAAAATACCGTCAAGAATGGCACTTGTGGATAAACACAAAGTCAAGCGGCAGCGACTGGACAGAATTTGTGAAGGTAAGAGCATGCTCCAGTTTTTCTATAGAAGCTGACAGATGGTTAAGGTAGAATATCTAATTTTTCCTTGTTTTTTACAGTGCTTAGACATAAAGAGATCCAGCTCCAGGACTAGATCCCCTGTCCTCTCTGTTGGCTCAAAATACAGTCATACTGTTGTTGAAATATTGGGAAAGGATATACTGGTTACTCATTTGAAAGTCATCTGTAGTCCTGTGAACAGGATTTTTGTTTAATTACCAGGTTTTCTCCTTTTATCCTAATTTCTACTGAAATGATCTAGTCAGTCCCAATTTGAAAAATAGCTTAAATTTATACTGTCTTTAGAAAAGGGTTGTGCTCTGTTAAATGTGCTGCTTTCTGGAGGTCTCCTCTGGCCAGAGAAAGGCAGGACACAGAGGCTGGTGCCGTAACTCTTCCTCCCCTTCCCACTCTGGGCAGTGCCAGTTGCAGTGTCCAAGACAAGTGTCACTCGGGGGGTGTGAAAGTAGATGATCTCCTGTAATATTGACTATCATCCTATAAGAAATAGATGGAAAATTTAAAAGGTGTTGTTGGAGTAGTTCTTATGGTTTTGGGCGTATTGTTGGAACAGCTTTTCTTTTGTTGGTGTGTGGTGATAAGGCAGAGTTGCTGTAAATCATTCTTTATTAATAGTATGTTAGAGTGTCACAGCACAGGTGACTTTTACCTTTGTCCTGGTTTCGGCTGGGATAGAGTTAATTTTCTTTCTAGTAGGTGGTACAGTGCTATGTTTTGAATTCAGTATGAGAATAACTTGACAACACACTGATGTTTTCAGTTGTTGCCAAGTAGTGTTTATACCAAGTCAAGGATTTTTCAGCTTCTCATGCCCAGCCAGCAAGAAGGCTGGAGGGGCACAAGAAATTGGGAGGGGACACAGCCGGGACAGCTGACCCAAACTGGCCAAAGGGGTATTCCATACCATGTGACGTCATGACCAGTATATAAACTGGGGGGAGTTGGCCGGGGGGGCGCAGATCGCTGCACTGGAACTAACTGGGCATCGGTCAGCGGGTGGTGAGCAACTGCATTGTGCATCACTTGTTTTGTATATTCCAATCCTTTTATTATTATTGTCATTTTATTACTGTTACTATTATCATTATTATTTTCTTCCTTTCTGTTCTATTAAACTGTTCTTATCTCAACCCCCAAGTTTTACTTTTCCCAATCCTCTCCCCCATCCCACTGGGTGGGGGGGAAGCGAGCAAGCAGCTGCATGGTGCTTAGTTGCTGGCTGGGGTTAAACCACGACAACCTTCTATTTCAATTTTCCAACAGAAGAAGTTTTTAGGTAATGTTTTCTATTGAAGCTCACATAGTGTAAGTTAGTTACGATAGAAATGAAGTGATGGCAAACAAGCTCTGCCTTTTTGGTGTACGCTCTGATAATTCTCCTATGCAGACCAACACTTGTGCAAGTTTTACCATCAGCAGCGAAAGCAGAACGGAGTGTTATTTTAGGAAGAATATCTTAAGTTATGTCTCTTACAGAGTTCCAGTGTTCATCTGCTCTTACGGAGATGGGTAGTGGCCTGCAGGGTAACAATTTGCAGTATTACGTGAATGCCAATGAGGTAAAATAGGTTTTGCTTGTGGATGAAAGCACAGAGCTCACAGGGGAGTTGTACTGCGTCCGTTCGAGCAAAATGTGTGGGGCTTTGTGGAGTTGCCAGTGAGTGTAAAATGCTGATCTGCAGGACAGGGTGGTTTTTTCCTTGATTTTTGTGTGTTATATATTGCTTACCAATATATATTGCATGCCAAAGTAACACTCCTTTGCTGTTGCTTTAAACTTGTCATGAGTTATTTCACTCTATTAATTTTGCTCTGTTAATTTTGGAGGGGGGAGGCAAAGCAGAGATGAGGGTTAGAAAGTAGTATCCAGGGTACACTGCAGTGTGGAGCTGCATATTTCTCCTATTGAATGTCATAAACGCTCAGGTGTAGTACGCTATCTCATCTTCAAAATTTACTTTGAACTTGACTTAAAAGAGTTGTATCAGCTGAGCCTGGATTTTCAAAAGCTGCCTTCCCGGTTTGATGTTTACTATCAGATCTAGTTGCTGAGTGTACAAGAAATTCAAAACGATCATACGACAAACCTGCTAACGGAGCTTTAGATATGATTGAAGTTTAGATTATTTTCCTCTGATATATGAGCTTTTTTCTTTTTTCTTGGTCAAAAGATATTCTTTTCTAATCTGTAAATGTGCAGAAGACAACTTTTTTAAGTATACTTTGTCATTTGCCACTTGTTTTGTGATTTTATTGAAATGATGGGATTCACTGTTGTAAGACACTGTTGTGTTGTATTTATAAGCAACAGATTAGGACTGAGTGTAAGCAACATTGTAAAAATTACCTTGAAAAATACAAAAAGCTTAGGATTTTCCAAAATACTAGACTTGTAGGCCAGTGGTATACTATACTGGCATCTCTGATGGTTATTTTTTATTATAGGCTCCTAATTGTGGATTATAGCATAGTAAAGCAGTGAAGAGGGGCCATTCCAGCTACTGTGAAAACACACTTTGAAAAAAAAATGAGCATTTCTCTTGGTTTTGTCATGAAAGGTATATGGAATAATCAGTGAACGATGATGAGAAATTAGGGAACTACTTCAGCAGGCTGAGGAGAGAAGTCTTTGCTAACAGAATGGTGTTCAGTAAGAAGAATCTCTACCGCTCCATCAAGCTGAGTGAAATGTGGTGCAAAGAACTTGCTTTTAATGTGTTCCTGTTCTGTGCAAGCACGTGTGCAGCTTTTCTCTTTAAACAAGCGGACAGGATACAAAGCTATATTTTCCTGATGAAAACCTAAATGTTTTGTAGTACGTAGGTGGATTTCTGTGCTTTTTATGAAGTTGCATATACTGTACCATCCCTTTTTACTATTCGCAACACAAACCCTTGGAGAGTTTGCTAGGGAACGGACTTTATTCCATGCAGCAGGATGGTGGCAGGTCTGGAGGTGAAATATCCTCGGGCTGCATGTTGTAATCCCTATCCACACTGCCAACCGGATTCTTCTTCATACAGGCTTACTAAAAACATAACTCGTCACATGTTGAGGGAAATAGCTTACAAACTGCTGCGGTATTAAAAGAGTATATTAAGAAGCTGCAGTGTTTGTATTACTCTGTTAAACATGCATCTGGCATGGAAAAATAATCCAAGCTGTACAAGGAGGTGGTATCTTTGAAAATGCCGGTTCATAGACTTTATAGGCAGGTTTATGAGTCTTCCAGGAAGAGAAGTAGTTCAGTCGCATTGCATTACTCAGCTTGACCAATTTCTCTGGTTTTTTTTGTAATATATAGTTATGACATCTTTGTATGACGGCGTTACTTTTTGCTCTAAGCAGGTTGCTTTGAAATGGTGAGCTTTTGGCACCAGGTAACAGATTTTGCTCTATAGAAAAATACAGGTGGGATAAAGGTGCAGACTTGAGGGGATAAAGAAATTTTAGGGCAACAGCCTGCAGTAAAGACATTTAGAGTAGTCTGTTAAGAATTAAGTGGGTTTGTGATGCCCGTCTGAATGAAGCTAAGTCGGAGTGTGCTCGCAGTGATCTTGGCTTACCCGTTTCTTTCTTTTCTGATTGTCCCAGGGACTTTGGGTGCCTGTTCTGTAATTGGGTCCATGTGGGTGGAAAGATGTACCCAGTGAATGGCTGGGGCTTTTGAAAATAATATATGCAGAGTGGTTTACATAATTCCTGTTTGTGGAATTGTGTCTAATTACGTAGCGGGTCAAAATATGCTTTAGAGGTGGAGCTGCTGGTGCTGTGTTTAGTTAGACTTGTCCAGCACCCCCTAGTTCAGATACTGTTCCCATTAGCTTGTAATTTTGCCACATTTTAAATTTGTTTGAGCTGAAATTTTCCATTCCATTATGAATTTTCACCTCGGGGTGAATAAAAAAAAAAAAGTTCCAGCAAAAATTGTGGAGCCGTGTCTGAGTGGGAGATGGAGAGGGATGTTGGTTTTGCTGTGTTTGAAACAAAGCAGAGCCGCAATCCTGCAGCCGTACAGCGTGGAAGCCGCGGTACCCGCCTGCTCTGTTTCAGATAAAACAGGTCTGAATTTTGCAGCAGAGTTGCCGTGATGTCAGGAGCGTGCCTGTTATTGTTCCCAAATTTGGGGCAATTTCTCAGCCTTTGAAAGAAATGAAGTGAGCGCAGCTAACGCAGCTGAAGGTCGTGTGCTCTGTTACGCTCCCCCGGGCACAGGGGTGGTGGGTGCGAGGCAGGGACCTCCACCAGAACACAGGCCTGCAAAGGGGGAGCAGCAGGGTTAGGTGAAGATGAGAGCGGAATAAATCGGAGGAAGGAGGCAGGACAGAGCCTGCGTGAGGAAGGTGAGAGCAGGACCTCAGGCAACTGGCCCTCAAACTTAGGTGCTGTGAGAAGTAAGGTTACCCTTCTATCCTTCATGACCGCCCTGATTTTAATTTGTTATGACGGTCTTCAATTGCGTGATCCTACAGGTATGTGTGTTATTTCTCCTTGTCTTGTAAGCCTGGTGGTTTCCTCCTGCTCTTCCTCAGTGCTCCCTGCCTCCTCTGCCTCCTTCTGGGCAGCAGAAAGGGAGTGAAGCTCCGGGTTGATGAGAAACCGTGGCAGGCCCTGCTAAGATGACAGAATGTAGGCAAGATGTGCAACATTGCTGATTTTCCTTGCTGTTTCGCTGAAGGGAAGGTTCAGCAGCATAATCTGGCCACAGACGATTGTGTCTCTGGCTGGGCAGCACCGTGGTCAAGGTGGCTTGTTGCAGCGTGCGACTCTCACAGCAGCGATTTCAAACCATCAGTGGCAATAACCCTCAGGGCAGAAGCTCACCTGCCTTTCTTTTAGGAAACAACAACAGCGGGAGATTAGGTGTAATTTTTTCTGTGCTACCTGTGGCAGAACAAGGTGTGCAGCAATGCTTCCAAGAAACCCCAAGCTCAGAAGACCGTGGCACTCCTGGCACAGGGCATCCATCGCTCCCGTGGGGCTCCGGTGCCCGCACGAGGCATTCCCGTGCAAGGAAATAACTTGAAGCATCACTTCTGCTGCCCAGTCTGCTGCCTGCTCAGCTGTTCTTTATCCTGTGCTTCTGTGAATATGGTTAAAAAAATATTAAATAATACCAGAAGCTAGACAGGGAGAGAGGAGCAGCCCTCCACATTTGCTGGCAGTGTCTTTGGGAACAGTCTGGCTGGGAAGCCAGAGGAGAAGCTGCTATGGCACTGTGCAAGGTTGCGTTGTCATTTTCTCATGAAATGCAGAAACTTAATGGGGACAAGGCAGTAGCGGTGGCACATCCAGGATGCAGGATGGCAGTGTCTTGTCTGTGTGTAAAACAGGGGTTTCCCAACACGACTCAATTCCTCTCTGATGATCCCAAGTGCTGCCTCTGCTCCATACCATTGCAACTGCGCTAGCTTGCCGTCTTCAACACCATTGCCATGAAATTTTAATGCCTGGCTTTAAAGTTTGCACTGATGTTTGTGAGTCAGTCGAGCTTTCAACACATGCCCCAAAAGTGGCAGCCCTTAGATGAACAAGAAGCAAAGAGAAAAAAAAATTGCAAGGCCAAGTGAGCCCAGACATTTTCTGGTAAGAGTTTTTTCTTCAGGATTTGTCGTTATCCAGTGGGAAATCATGTCCTTACACATCAGTTTGTGCCACTAAAGCTGTCTGTACTTTGCAAAATAGCAGAACTGTTTGCAGTGCCAAACAAGCCATTCATATTCTTTGTTTTCTTTCAGGTCCTTTGATATGTCTAATGGCCGATAAATGCCAGCACAGTCACATAATACTTTTCAGTGCCTAATGCATGAGTCTCTCGGCTTTTTGATTTACTGACTTATATTCCAAGTGGCACCCTAGTGTCCTCTTTGGATGAGACTTCTCTGGTGCTACCCATAATTAAGATTTCCTGAAAGAATTCCTCAAGTATTTACCTTCCAGTCACTATCGTATCTATGTGTGGTCTTGACCCTCACAGACCCTTGTTTATCAGTGGGAGTGGGACACCATGGGACACTGATGCCTCTTGGACAGGTCTGAGTCCTTTGATGCAATAGTTCATCTTGAAAACCTTGAATAAGCACCTTCCCGTGATACACCGACCGGTTGGGATGGTGGTTTTCTCTCCGTTCTCATGTTTCCCCATTGATTCTGTGGCTATTCAAAGGAAAAGGAACAGAACCCCTTGAACGACATACTTGCATTTTCAGGCTGAAGCAGGAAACTCAGGATGAACTAGGAAATGCCTTTGTACCTCCAGCAGCCAGTTCATATGATTGGTCATTATTTGTTTGTTTGCGGTGGTGTCTGCTGTTTGCTGGATTTTGACCAAGCCCTTGTTAAGGAGGGTGTCTGCTCTGAAGCGTTCGCAGCATAGAGCACCTGATGGTTAAAACAAATAGGATCTGAAAAGGAGCTGATGTCAGCAGCTGCTGCTCAGAGCAAAATCCACACGTCCTGCAGCAGTCGGGAGACAACGTGGCCCTAGTGCTGCTGCACATCCATGCATGTGTCTGGTCATCGCTCCAAATTACAGAGTTGGAGAACTCTCCCAGCTGCAGTTGCTGAACCATCCACAAATAACCCAACAACCAAAAATCTGGAGAATTTTCTGCTGGGTTAGTAGTCTGGGTTTCTCGCTGAAGGTCCAGCAGGATGCGGGGAGGGTGCTGGGAGCACGATGTGAGCGAAGCGGGGAGCAGAGGAGGTGGGAGAAGGGTGGTAGCACTGGTGGGAGCCTAAAGCAAAGGTTGGAAGGAAAGGTTTTTTGCAAAGGTTGGAAATGGTGGAAGGAATTTGGGGAAGAAACGGATGGTTTCATCATCAACAAAGTTATCATATTGGCCATGGCTGCATGGGGCTGGTTAAGTCATTTCAAGGGTGGACAGAAATTCTGTATTCCATAGTTCCACCTGTGATGGAAGTCTATGCAAACCATATCCAGTAATATTTGAATAAATATACTATGTAATGCTAGAGCCTCTGTAAATACAAACCTGGATCTATGGCAGGGGTGCTTTTTACCTGCTGTTTATTTCCGTTTCTCTTCCATAAAAGTGGACTTAATATTCACACTGTCAATTATTGCTTGTGGTGCACTTTCTTATCGTTAAAAAAAACCAAACAACCCTCAACAGAAGTGCCCCTGAAGAATTGTAATGGTTCTGGCTTTTCAGCAGTATTTGAACACTGTGTCCTTGAGGTCTGGGCGAACACACCACTAACAGCAGAATACGGAATAGGTTCTCATTCAACAACTACAGTCCATTCACACTGAAAAATAGAGGAACCTTGCTTGTGGAAGCAGATGGGAAAATGTACTTAAAAACTACAAGGCAGTCAAAATGAAAGTTGTACAAGCAACCTGAATTCTGGCATCCTCTCATTTTCCAAGCCTTAGTGTTTTGTTAACATGGTATTGTCTAGGAAATAATCAGTTATAAGACATTGTGGTACATGTAATGCCAGAAAATGAATTGTTTCAATGCTCAGCATCTCTCTTCCAGACCATTGCATGTGTGAGGGTCTCAGGAGTGACTGGGCAACTCTGGAATGGGGCTGCCTCCAGTTCTTGCTCCTTTGTATAACGTAACAGTGGCCAAAATGAGTAAGTTTGATATTTGGGTGGAGGAATTTTCTTCCATTCTTGCCAATGTGAATGCCAAGTAGCATCTGATAATACTTATTTTTACTGCTTAGAAATAGAATCCTATTATCTCAGGAAATTCTTATCACCACTAGTCATTTGATGAGAAACAATGAGTTAAAGATGATATCAAGTGTGGAAGAAACTACTTGTCCTGAGTAAAAGTGACTTATTTAGAATAAATGTAGACCTTTTTTTTTTATAGTGGATATGAGTTTCTTTGTTCCATGAATATAAAACACAGTACAAGGATTTCCCCCCTGCAATAAAGCTTTTTTATTTTTTTTAAGTTTCCACCTCAAAGCACATAAACCATCAGGCTTTTAAGGAAGACTCGCTTACCACATTTTGCCTAGAGAGCAGGCAGAATTAGCTTGTCAGATCCTCTGCCGTTGCACCCTGTGCTGAATTATGCTAACTGAAGATCTGTCTGGCTGCTCCTAATGTTTTGCTCTTCTTAGAGTCCATATGGAGTTCTTTGGCCTTTCTGGAGGTTTCAGAAAATCACTCCAAATTCACACAAAAGCTGGATTACACCTCATTTTTCCAATCTGGGCAGTGAAAAGTGTGCCATCCAGCAGTGCTCTTCATTACCCATTCGCTGATAGAGGCATGGCAGGTTTGGTAATTACTTGTCATTAATAGGTTTTGTTAAAATTTTAAGATTTTTACACAATTGGACAGAATCCTATGGATTAAGAAAGCTCAAGCAACCTTAGTGGGTTCACAGACAGTATTGAAGCTTACTGACCTTATTCCATGATTTTGAACCCTTTTGCTGTACTGAATCAAGAACACTGTATATTTCTACGTGGAATTCTTCTGCTTTGTGATGGGAGGTACTGTGTATCTCACATCTACAGGTATGCTGTCGTCCGTACAGCACGGAGGCACAGGCTGCTCAAGTAGTCTTCCAGTTCTGTGTAGATTTTTTTTCTATACATTCACTTATATGCAGTCTATCTCCTCTGACGTGCCACAGAGGGATGTGCATGACAAGATGTAGGACTTGAGCCAGATATGAAGCCAGCCTGACAAAATCCCCTAGGCATCCGGTAAAGAGTAAGACACATTTAGATAAGGTTACAGACAAAAATTTCAATAATTTGGTATGCAACTTTTTTGTAATAGATATGTGACTCAAGCTATTGCAAGAAGGAGGGCTCCCTTTTCCCTGAGACTTGAGTGCTATATGCACAGAAATAAGAAAAAATACTTCTGTTCTCCTTGCGTTTAAGGCCACATTTATGGTAACTTAATACGTGTCTAACTCTTAATTCTGCCTTGTATTTTTCCATTTTCCCCAGCCTTAAGACAAGGTTCCATGTAACATGCTTTATAACTTCATGTCGTTAATTAAGAAACAATTACAGCTGATGACTTCAATACCATCAACTTAATTTTCATCCTTACCACATTTCCCATTTAAATTAACTGGTTTAGGGATTAACATGTTGTCATCATATCTGGGTTTTTTCTCCTTACTCTAAATCCTCCCCCGCATTTAAAGATTACTCAGAAAAATTATAATATCCCCAGAATATGCAAGGAGAAGCCATGTTAAAGGGTTGTTGGAGCGGCGGCCACGGGGCAACCCTGTTGCCTATTCCCGAGCTCCGGAATTTGGGAGTGCTGCAGAAGCCGCCTCCAGCATCTGGGGGGTGGAAGTTGGCTGCTTTACCTCTTCCAAATATGTGATGGGAAATGTCCTCAGGGACAGATGAGAACAGGATGGATTTTCCTTCAAAGTACCAGAAAAAAACTTGTATCTAACTCCTAAGTTAGAATCTTTCAAGGACTGATGACGTTTGGATCTGGACCAGGCTTTTAGGTTTGATTCTGATTCTACTGAATATTTACTGGTAAATATTTTGACAGGAGTAGGACATCTGGCTATACTAAAATAAAGCTGCAGAGAAACACATTACACGACTTCTCTTTTATATTTTTTGGTATCCACAAACAGATGTAATGGATCGAAGTGCCAAAACAGTGAAGGTTTTCATTATGTCTTTTATATCTGAGAGCTTTCTTCAAAGAGCAAGTTTTCTAGAGTTGGTTGTGCATTTTTGTTGCCTTAAAATTAAACGGCATTGATCATTTCTTACTGACACTTTTATGTAGCCCATTAGCTTAACACTATTAATTTGTTTTGTCTTTTTTTTAGATTGTCTTTTTAGTTTTTTTAAACCAAAACACTCTCTGCTGCCATCTAGCACCTCAAAACTTACTAATAAACAGCTTCAGTTCACAAAATAGCCTATAGATTGACATCCATTTTTGAGATAAAACAATGTCACTGCCTGCTGATGATAACAGGTATTTGTCTGAATCAGCAAATGAACCTAAGCAAGGGATGCAGGGCTGACAGCTTCGGCCTCGGGGTCATCCCCATCGGGGAGCAGCCGTCCCCCATAACCGTCCCCATGGACAGTGAGGGACCAAAGTAAGACATACCTGCAGATGTGGTCCCTCCACATTTGATACTTTGATTTGATTATTGCAATACAATAATACAAAATGCCAGTCTTTTAAGAAAGCGATGCATAAATATTTTTTCGCTAAAGTAATATTTCCCCCTGTTTTGTTTTGGTTTTGGCTTTGGCTTTTATCTGTGTTGGGTCTGCAAGGGAAGAACGTGTTTCAAGCTCCTGGCATCATCAGGGGAAGTAAGGCAGAGAGACACCCTGAACCCCAGCCTGTTTATCTCCTCAGGACCGTGTTACAATCTAGTAATTAATTATTTTTTATGCAAAGCCCAGACATGCATGGCAGAGTTCAGAATTACAATATATATTCATTTAACAATGGATTTCTGTACTGCTTTCTGGGACAGATATAATTCCCATGCTTTTCATTACGCATGCTATTTAAATCTTGATCCTGAATTCTTATTAAAAATGATGAGATTTGACCTCAAAGTCTAATACCCAGTTTTGGAGACAAGGTGCTTGATGTGATTTCTAGAGGATTATTTTTAAGAGCATTCGTAGATTAGATCTTTGCAAATAGCTGAGGGATGTGCCCAATGAACCTTGTCTACTGGCTTTTAGACTGCCGTTCAGCATCCATATTGATTTTTACTTTGTAGTCCTTGAAAGTGTGGAGTTTTGTAGTGTAGGGATACATATGATATTTTTATTATCCCTTTGCTGATGCAGGAATGTGACAATGCTGTTTCTGCTAACTTTTATTGGAGTTTCCCCATACTTGAAGGCAAAATTGATTCTGATTGAAGTTTCAAGAGCTTGTAGGGCTCATTCCAATGGCTCAAAGTGTGTTTTACAGATGGGCTTCTTGTTTTTAACTGCGAGTGTATTTTAGATGATTGCTAGCTTCCTGCATTTGTTACCTGCAATTCGATTTTCATCCCGGATGGCAAATAACCAGGGCTTTGCCAGGGGAGCAGGATAACGTGAGGTGACAAGTTACTGCGTGCTCGTCGGGGTGCTTCTGTGCATACCCTTATTCTGCAATAAATGCAAGGTAATTGGAGGTAGGGTACCCTTTCAATGAAATGCCTCCAGCCGGAGAGTCATTGGGATGTGGCAGTGATTTGAGACGTGCCGCTGGCTGTCTGGGAGGGTGGGAAGGAACGTGTCTGCTACACCAAACTCCTTCTGAGCAGAGATAGGCACAGAAAAGCAGCGGAGAGGCAAGCGGTCAGGTCCGCAGTGATCAAGTGAAATATGTCGTTTCATTATGTGAAATGCCTCCGTGCACCTTCTCAGCACGATGCCAGCTGGTGTGAGTGGAAGAGGCTTTGCATCCTCTCTCGTCACGTTGACGTGTGGGGTTTGGGGGGATTCTTGGGAAATTACTCAGAACAGCACTGCAATACCGTGTTATCAATTTGGAGAGTAAATGTCTGCTTTATTTGGCATGGGAGGCAGGCTCCTTTGCTGTGCCTCCACGTTTATTTAGGTACGATATTGACCTTTTATTTTCCATATGCATGGCCCCATTTGTATGTAGCCAGTGGGAACGGCAGTTGAACCCAGTTACAGATTCTAGTTTGTGCGTAACATTTAGAGGCAGCGTGTGCTAGTGCATTCCTGTAGCTTGTAATGCATGTGAGCCAACAGTTACGGCACATTTCTATCCCAGCGCCAGGGGGGTTGAGTTACAAATGGACGTAAGCTTTTGTTTTTTGCTTTAAAGTCATCAAAATACGGAGTTACATGAGGCAATGATTGTTTAATAATCGGCTGATCTTCAGAGTGTTTTGTTGTAGCGCACCAAGTTGGTATTTGAGAGTGTTTTGTTGAAGTTACAAAGCATCTATGCTTTTGGTTTGGAAATTGGTAAAAGCATGTGGCATGGCTTCAAGCGCTGAGTGCTTTCAGATGCTGTTCTGTTCCTTTGATTATTGAAAATGATTCCAGCACAATCCTGCTAATTTTCTCTTTGTACTCCTCTAATTTCAGGAGACTGTTAGAAAGTCCATCTAGGCAGAGTGCTTATTGCCACTGCGAGAGAAATTTTTGCAGAGCCAAATTTTAGCAAATGCAGTAATTTCCAAGGATTTGGAACACTTTCTTCCTGCTTGTCTTCTCCCAATTATTTTATTTTTTTTAATTTGTGTGCGCGCGCGCGTGTGTGTGTGTATGCATGCGCATTATTCACGGTGCATGCTATTCCTTTTCCTCTCCATAGCGTCCATGGTATATATCACAGTATAGTTTAGCACCAGCTCATTTCTGCTTCCCCAGCATCCTGCAAGCTGAACGTAGGAGGATGATGTTCAGAAAAGGCTTCCCGAGCTTTGGGGGTCATTAGGCACAATCACGCGCGGTCCTTGAAAGCCCAGGCAGTGAGGGCAGAAGCATTTATCCTACCGGTAGCTTTGTACCTTGTTACCTTAAAATATATGACAAACACTGATTAATCTTAACACCGTCTGAATGTGATAGGTGTATATTATTATATCCCTCTTGATGGAAGGGGAATCTGCGAGTAAGAAATTAAGCAATTTACTCACTGACAGTGGCAGACTGAAGTATAAAGACTGGGTGTCCTAATACCTGCTCTCTCCATTAAGACAAGATGTATTTGTTCTCTAGAGGATTTTTCTCTACCAGGGGTAGGATTCCTTTGCCTTTAAAAGAGAAACAGCTTTTCTAATACTGATGCACCTTACAGTTTTTGCCAGAAATGACATTTGGCATATTCACGACATTGTTTCAGTTCCGCTTTCTCCCAGAAGGAAATAATTTGGGAGAAAGCATCAACATTTTGCTACATTAAAAATAATTTTTTCCAATAGAAACAAGATTTAAACTTGTAATTGAAAAGTATTTTAAAATAATAAAAAGCAAAACTAAAACCAATCTGCACTATTTTGTTACACAGATTAATTTTTCCAGCAACTTGCTTTCAGAATTTGTAATGAAATGTTTTAAATCAATGTGAATTAAACTTCACATCCAACCTCTCCTAAGTCAGTGCTACAGACACCAAAAAATGTTGTTTTCACAGTTGTGTTGCAGATTCGGCATCCTGATTTCTTATCACAGGTTTTATGTGTAAAACAGACTCTCCTCATGGCACTTTCTAGCACTGTGTAAGAAAGATAGTTGTTTCATATCTACTGCGAATTGTTTCCAGAACCAGATTTCATGCCATCCGTTTTTGAAAGTGGTGTTCAAACAACGGGCTCACCTTTCTTCTACTCTGTCGTTACCTTTTCTCCAGAGCAGACTGCTGTAGTCATTATATCATAACAAAATTTACCGTGTATTAGATCAACACTAAACTGAAACTCAGGGTATTAAGTCAAAACTGTGCGTTTTTCACGTGATCTGAAATACCAGAGCATTTAATCTCTTGATCAGCTTTTTTTTTTTTTTCCAGTTTTGTGTGTGGTTTTTTTCCCCAAATACCTTTAGAATTAAAAGATAAAGGGAGAATAAATTTTCCACCTGTCCTGCAGTCCTTCGTCTCCCCCTCACGTCAGGAATGAGGGTGCCAGTGCCTCCTCTACTCCTGAGAAGCGCAGATGAGATTGGTGATGTTGGGTTGTGCCCCGGTGCCTCTGTGCCCTCTCTTGGCCATTGCTGCCTGGGTCTGAATTCAGAAGTAGCTATGAAGTTATGGGAATCTGCATAGGCGCTGCTTTTAAGAGTGCCAAAAAAAGAAAAATAAAAGACCCTTGCTGCCCAGCCATAAATATTTCATTCCAATCATTCCATATTCGTTTCTTGATTCACTGGGGGGGTGCCATTTCCTTTGCTGCCGTGATGGCATGCGAGGCTGCCCAGCTCCACGGCTCCTGGGCACATCTCCTCCGCCAGCCGCGGGGCCGGCAGCGGCTCTTGGTCCGCAAGAAGAGAGGCCAGCAGAACCCCCCAAAGAGGACATCTGCCCCGTGGCCGCGGGGAAGAGTAAAAGTCCTACAGCCCCTGGTCCTGCAAGCGCATACCTCTGCTTGGCTTGGAGCACTGGAAGAGTTAATTTGTTCCACTGAGGTCGGCGCGTGTGGGGTAAATCATCCATATGCATGAGCTTTCCCAGTGGCTGAAGTTAGAGTCTCCTGGCTCCTACGAAGCAGGTGTGAGAAGAGCACGTCCTTCTGCCCAAGGGCTGCAAGGCTGCGCCCGTGGAAGGGCGGGCGGGTGCAATGGTGCGTGGGTGGTTTTCGGAGCCCAGGCGTGCGGCTGCTCCTGCGCTTGGGCTGGAGGGAGTTTGGAGGTGGGTCTTCTGGTCCTGCTGTTGCCCATGTGTGCACTGGAGCTGGGCAGGGCACGGCCACCAGTTACAGATCTGTTGGTTTGGGTGAGGTTTCTTTTGTGTGTCCATCACGCGACCCAAGGGCTTATTAAAGCTTTTGTTTTTTTCAGAGGTAGTAAATGCTCAAAGCTCCCTCCTGACTTCCCTTGCAGTTGTTCAAGATCAGCATTTTTGAAATTTAATTCCTCTATGGCGTGTTTTTTTCCATTGTCAACCAGGGCTTAACATGGTGGCTATGTTCATTAGTGATTTCTTTGAAGACAATGGTGGAAGATGCCTTTGATCTATAGACCAGGATTTTATTATTTTTTCGTATACATTTTTGGTAGCTTTCTTCTGCTGCTTCAGAACAAACAAATGGCACAGATCTCACTGTATCCAGTTGGGAATACATTTTATTCTTTAGCAAAATGTTGTTGTAATAAAATGTTTCTGTTTGTTAAAATGTTCTCTGCTTTATTTATAAGCCACAAATGTGTCTTCCCATTTTGACTCTCACAAAAGAAGAAATTTTCCAATGTGCCTTAAGTTTGTTAGTTAATTCAATATGATGCCAATCAGATATTCTCTGAGAATTGCATAAATAATCTTTTGGGGCCCATGTTTTGCATGTCTGTGTAACATCCAACATAATTTTAAAGACTGTCGTTCTTGGGGATGGAATTGGAGGAGAGAATGTTTGAAGAGGATTTATAATATTTACTGCAATAAAGAAATTTAGGGATTACTCAAAGATCCTGTCAGTATTTGGGTCAGAAATATAGCCCAGAGGTATTAGTATGATAGGCAAGTATAAGCATTAGACTGTATTAGTGATTTAGCTATCATAATAGCACAATAGTCTATCATGTGATGGCTAGTGCACTAAACATTTATTGTGGATTAGCCAGGAAAAATGCACAAGCTGTCTTGCAAACAGACCAGGGAAGGTGACTATTATTTCTTTTACTGGGTCCGTCCTGGAAGGGGCATGTTGGAGGTGAAGAAATAATTTCTGTCTGATTTTTTTTAATTACAAAAGGAAAATGTTGCTTCACTAGCAGTGGTTAGCAAAATAAGCAACGGTTGACCTATTCTTCTTTGGAAAGGATTATTTGAGCATAAGCAGCATGTGATAATTTAGATACGTGTTTTGGGAAGCCATCTTAATATCTTCTCTGAAAAACGGTGACTGTATATGGAAATTTTTATTACATTCCCAAATAACAATTTTCTGTGGTGTGATTCCATCTAAATCCTTTTGCCTGCTCTAAGTGTAAAAAAAGCTTAATCCACATGAATATTGAAATACCACTAGATACAAATTGAGTTTTGTCTGATGTTTCTGAGTGTTTTCCCATCTCATAAACATGTAGTTTTTCCAAAGGAAGCTGGAGATAATAGGCAAAAGTCTACTATTCCTTTTTGCTTTGTAAGACCAGGCTTTAGATCCTTTGATCCTCCCCTCCTTTTCCGTGGCCTCTGCTAGGGTCTTAAAATTATACATTCCAGATTACACCTCCACAATTTTCTGTCCTGGGATGATGAAAGGATTTGCGTATT
>JANHGO010007584.1:0-58952 GCA_024606505.1 Aquila spilogaster
GCCAGCCGGGACGGAGCTCCTTACATAAGCGAGGAGCGCCCGTGTCCCGTTCCCCCGCCTCGCACAGGCCCCGGGCTTTCGAAACTGTCCCCGCGCAGCTGCGGAACGTGCCGCGTCACGCAGCGCCGCGCAGCGGGGGGGTGAAGCGCGGCTCGGCTTCCTCCGGCCCACGGTTAGCGGCCGCTGGGATAACTGCGGGAAGGGTTTCACACAGAGTTTCTCAGGCGCTCAAGGTATGTTGTGTACCCTCGTGGAAAACCAGTCCCCGTACACCAATGATTATTCTCCATTCCAAGCATAAGAATTAACTTCTCGTATTTATTCCCCACTGAATATCCCGTATGTGCAGCCAACACACTCAGTATTGACATTTCCCATCTTACAGTGAAAAATTCACCTGTTCCTTGTGCTGGTGACACTGAGTTTTGCTCAGGCCCTATGTTAGCCTGCACTTGGTGCGGGAGGACCTGAGATGTGCCCATCCCACACTTCATTGCCCGCTGCTGGCTGTCTCGCACTTGTGCTCTCCACACCTTCCACTGCCAAGCAAATGGTAGCTGAGACATTAGTGAGTTTATTCATATTCTGAACCTTCTTTCTCTTCACTGTCACACGTGGTGATGAAAAGAAGGCACAGAGGAGATGTCAAAGCTCTGCCAGCCTTGGTGTGAATACAGCAATGGTTGCTCCATAAGAAGTAAGGCAGCAAAGAGCCACCAGGGCTTCCACCGTTTATCTACAAAATGAGGTTAATGCTGCTTCCCTCCCTCACTGCCGTTGGTGTTAAGGATAAGTCCATTAGGTCCATAGATATTTAAGCAGCAGCTATTGCAGAAACAGCTTGTGAGTAAAGTACCCTGCAGTATTTAACTCCTGGAGATGAGAGGGGGCAGGGAGCGGAAGCATTAGGACCGGATCCCACAACTGGATTTGTAGCGAAGCACAAGTCAGCTTATCAGGATCCCTATTTTAGTGTGCACTCCTCTGAAGTTTCTAATTTAAAGACTAATCCTAATTAGATACACTGTATAGTTTGGTCAAGTTAATGGTGTTAGTACTTCACATGCAGAACCTCATCTCTTCTGTTTAAATTATCTTTGTTAGGGTTGGTTGGGTTGGAGGGATGTACAGTGACATTTTTAGGTTCCATGGGATGCTGGTTTTTTTATGTCATAGGCCCAAAATACTCATCTTTGTGTGCTGAGGGCTACACCTCTAACCTAAGTACACCTCAACCGAGCAAAAACGTTGAGGGCCCTGCCTGTCCCAGCCTTGTCAGAGTGCACACACAGGGAGATGGAGACAAACTGTAGCACTGTGCTACAGCTGAACAAGTTCTCAGAACAAACAGAACAGGAGACACATCCATTGCTGTAGTGGAACACACCAGTTCTAGCAGGAGAACAGAGATTACCATCATCAGAAAAAGCCAGTACCTTTTCTGTCCTAGTATTGACCAGATGCATTATTTGAGTTCTGCTTATTTTAAAAGGATACAAAACAATTGTTTTGGTCAAGGTATACGCTCACAGAGAATCAATTTAAGTTCTATTCTTGCCACTTTTTGGTATTTGTACAATAAAATATATTTAAAAAAATACACATACACAAAATGGGATAACAATTACTCAAAAAAAATGATTGTGCAACTGGAACAAATTCAGTCCAAAGTTTTCTTTGTACCAGTTTTCTGAAAGTGGGAATCATGTATATAGATTCAACTTATTCCAGGCACCACCAGTATGAAATAAGCCAGGCACATGTCTTCTGGAGCAGTGAATATTACTAGTGATGCAATGGCTCATCTGTTAAGAAACAAAACAAAAGAAGATGGTTGTAAGTGGCAACAGGACAAAATTCAAAGCAAAATAGTTTGTTTTAATTTTAAGGTCCCTCTGCTTACTAAGTAGCTATAGCACAAGGGCTTTAATAGCAGAATAAGTAAAATACATTTCCTTGTGTGTACACAAAAAAAAAAATTAGGAGACAACAGAAATTACAGAAAACATTAAAATAGTTGTGGGCTTTTGTTCCAGCTCTGTTTTTTCTTTTGTATTCAGTTGTAACTCTTAGAGCGTAGTGAGAACAAATCATTCATATAGAAGTCAAATCCTTTATATAAGTCCATTTCACCGTTCAACACAGCACAACTCTCACTAGTATTGTGCGGGGCACTGTCCTGCTTTAAATTCTACCTGGCTGCTCCATTTACTTTTGCAAGGCAATTGCCCACCTGTGTGAAACAGGGGGAAGGTAGCAGGCCTTCCTAGTAGGGTCCAGCCATAAGCAGCCAGGTTCGGGCTCTGCAGTTTTCTTCCAATTGCAGAGCTAGCATTACTCAAACTGCACTACTGATACTTAGTTTGCTACTGAATCTCTTCCTTGAGTAGCATTTCTTTTTTGTTCCAGCATAGCGTCTTTCTGAATTTCCAAAAGATTAATTGCTAGAGCTCAGCTTTCTCTTTTTTACTTCTTTTCTTAAAAGATTTTACATTAAAAAATGTAATTTAGGAAAACTTTTTGTTGTGAAGCTGCCCCCTACCTCCAACACTGCTTAATATTATCAGTATTCCACCCCATGCACACCCCCACCCCCAAATACTAGACCTTTTCCCAGCATATTTACAAAATACAAGTTAGAATTTGCTTAACAATAGTATTTCAATTAGTTCTGGTGAACAGTAACATATTGACAGTATCAACATTTTTGAGGAAAAAAAAAATGAACATTTTGGAAAAAAAAAAGAAATCCTTCAATGAGGAGAAAAAAAAGTTACCTGCTTTAAGTTACAGCACAGCACTGATGGAACTGCATATTGTTCAGGGGGAAAAAAATCACTATTTTGCAGCTGGAGCCCACAACTAATTCTTCATTCCTAAGTCTAATTACTCATCATTTACAGTGACACTGAGTTTCGCTGATTCTTGTAGAGATCTGGAAAGGCATTTTGGTAGTAAGCAAGAGGTGTCACTGTTACCATCTGTACAGATGAAGGATGAGGGAAGAAATAAAACCACTTTCCTCATTACTAGTGACTACATGGGTAGGTTGTTTCTACACTTCATAATGCTTCAAGAAAAAAAGTACAACAAACAGAAAGCTGGCAATATCCATACAATCTTGGAAACTCTGATTAAAAGTCCTTTGCAAAGATGAATGGCTGTCCCTGGCCAGAAAACCTGAAGAATTCTGGGGAATATTGTTTTTCATTCTGCCCACAATCTTAATGTTTTCTTGTTATTTTTATTCAGTTTCTGTTGACAACTGCAGTGTAATTTTAAGGTTCAACCATCTTGAAAAGTGACACATAAAGGAACATTGAATTGTTCTGATTTAGAATGACTGAAAGGATACAAATAGAAGAGGTGTGTCTAATGACCTTAACTATGTGTGCTGATCCCCAAGTCCATTACATGAATTCAGAAGCAAATACAGCTTTGAGAACTCTCAGGTCCAGGAGCATGCTGTTTAGAGTGTATCAGCAACTCATTTTCAGCAGTCATCCTCACAGAAGCCTGAAGAAAGTCTGTACGGTTTCACAGTCTACCTAAGGTGATCTAAGGCCTTACAGAACCACCAAAAGGAATGGTAACACCACCTCTACTAAGTTAAAAAGTAGAGATTAAGCAACTGTGCTGTCAACTGGATTAGGAAATTGATTTGACCGAAAAAAAATCCCAGGACAGCAGTTTTTGGTTGGATCATATCACAGCTGCAGAACCACTAAAGCCAAAAGAAAACAGGATGGAAGACCAGATTTGGGGTCAGAGCAGAGATTCCAGAACCTATTGATTTTAGCCAACAGTACATGGAATTACGGAGTCAGGCATTTAAAATAAAATGTGCATGTCATTAAACTAACACAAGAACACTGGTAAGGGATGACAAACAGAAAATGCATCTTCATTATCTTGGATTTTTATGCCCTCTTCTGCACTGAAAAGAAGTTCCTTCATCAGGCTGGTGTTCACCATTCAAAACTATCCATTTAGATGTTAAATACAGCTTTCACAAGGTCTCTGAGCTGATCCAGCACTGTCTTCATCAAGGGGGGCAGTGCTGCTCTTCATGCCATCTCTGCCACTACCTCGCTACCATCTTCATGGTTACGTGGTCTTGACCTTCCTTTTGCCTACAGCACTACTCACTTGGCCCCTCAGCAAGACAGAAACCTTTCTGAGTTAGTTTCCACATATTAAGCAACTGAATCTGGTTTCTTGGTAAGTGCAATTCAGAGTCAATTCATGGCATGGACAAGGCAAACATGAAGCAAATGGGAAAGATCTTTTTAAAGGCAATGAGACAATAGAATAGCATTTCCAGAGTTTTTGTTACCCGAAGCATGCAAATTTCTGGATTAAACATGGCCACACATAGCACATCTCCTTGAGATACCTGAATTGCTCCACAAACACCTGAACTGCAGGGCTATGCCCTGGTGCTGTGCCTGCAGAACAGTGTATAACCCAATCCTGAGCTCCCCGCAATGACAGATTCCTGATGTGCTCCTTCTATTGGTTTAAAAGTACACAGAGTTACTGAGTTCCATCACACTTATCATCTTTTGAACTCCAGTAGAGTAAAATGTTATCAGTTTCTTACCAAAATGGAGCAAGAGACACACCTTCTTTTAATAATAGAATAAGGCTAAAGAGACAAGATCTAGGTACTGGCTTACCCTCTGGTAAGCATTTATGCAATTTTTATTAAATAGTCATTACGTAAAACATTAGACTATGACTTGGCACAGGATTGGAACTGGGCTCTTTCTTGTTCCCGGATAAGCTTCCAGTAGCTGTGCCATGGGGTCATGCTGCTGCCCTTAGCTGCCAGGAACCTGGAGGTACACTTCTTCTGTAATTTGTTCCCATTTTTAAGAAACAGTTTATAACATTAACTGATTATAACAGAAACCTTTGTAAGAAATTGGATGCTGAGTAGCAGACTGTTAGAATCTCTTCCAACACATATACAGTTCTTCTCATCACAGTCATAACTTAACCCAGACAATCAGGTATTCATTCTTTCTATTACAGCTACTAATCACAGTTCAGTGATTTATAGTTGGTGAGGAAGGAAAAGCCAGATTTTAAATTATAAGGAGCCTATTTCCTTATGTTTCTGAAGTGTCTCTTAATTAAAAACACTTCATTTTTAGATTGAGTTTCTCATTACCATTCAACATTAATTCGTTTTCCAGTGTTAGTTCACATGAGACATTTTGAACTCAGTGCTGCTGCTACTGAAGTCAGTGGAAGCTTGGTTTTGTTTTCAGGAGGGTATGCACACTAACTGGATGTGTATGCTTCAGAAAGAGATTCCACTCTGAAGAGAAGCCTGGCATATCTCGCCACACTACTGAAAAACAAAGTAGGGATTTTAATAAGTATTTCAGGCACTGCAGATGTGCCTTGTGGACTAAGTCACTTTTAGATACTTCAGAAAGCATAGTTTCACAGATTGAGACTATAAATAAATTAGAAAGTTCTCATAAGCCACAAATCAAAAGAGAAAGAGAAATGACAACTCGCTTTGCACTCTTTCACTGATCCATACCACTAAGGACTGAGGGACTGACACAGATTCTATTATTCTGTTAACCCCTTTTGATTTAAATAGTTTTGAGATTGCGCTCAAGAGAAGACAGTAACTGAAACATAAAGAATGCAGATTTTTTCCCATCTTTGTGGATCATTTGATGCTTAATTGGTATAAGCTTTATATCCTTTCTTCAGTGTAGCTCTAGGGAGACTTTCCTCATCTACCTGATTTCCCAGCTGTATATTTTCTCAGAAGATTATACAGTTGTAATGTCTTTGTCACATTTGTAGACAATGGCCAATACATTCCAAATTATTAGGTGAATAGAGAGAGGCAACCAGGCAGGGAGAAGCAAAGAAAGTGATCATGTGAGCCTTATTTACTTCAAGAAAAACCTGAAGTATAAAACTTACTGCCATTATGAAACATTCTATCTATTTCTAACATGTGATACTTTATTAGCTGTAGCAGAACTTTGGAATTCAACGCTTCTGTTGTGTAACCACACATTAAAAGAAATTAAACAAGCATTCCAATTCAATCAAAAGGAAAAAGAAAAAAAAGACAAACCACCAACCCCAAACCCTTTCATTCCTGAAAGGAGAAAGGTTAAAGGGTATAAAAGGAAAGCAGGAATTAGTAATCCTAAGTAATATTAGTTAATATTGCTCAGTAGAGGAAAAGCTGCTTTCATACTAAAACACTGCGCAACAAGAAAAGTGAGGAAATGTATTTGATAAAACAGAAGTAGGTAGAACAACAACAAAAAAGTGAACATAATTTTACCTTTCTAAAAAAGCAGAGCTATGACATATTCCTCCCGTAAGCAATTATAAAAATGGTGTAGAGCTCATCATTTCTTTGGGGGTAAGCATTGGGATTTTTTTTTCTAGTGGATCTGAAAAATATATCCAGCTGCCTTTCTGCCTTTTTACCCATCTAGGTAATTTACAATGATTATTTTGTCCCCAGTCCTGCTCCTTCATGGTGCATTACTAGCCAGCTATTGTTGCTATAACATTGGTAGCATTTGCTGGCTTCATTAGACACCGCAGAAAGCAGTGCAAGTTAGGGAGGCTGATGCCTCTTGTGTAATAATAGCATTGTTGGTGTTTTTTTAAATGAATAATGTGCAATGAAAACTGACTTGGGCAGACTTATTCAGAGTAAGTGTGCATTATAGTGTCAGCCTACAAAGGCATATTAAACCCAGCTTTAAAATAGTGGAAACTATCTGGGTTGCTGCAGAGCTCAGCATGCATACAAAGCCCAACCAAGAAGCACAGTGAATGTTCAGACAAATAGCCCACTCTGCTAAAGCTGCTGTGAGAGCATTCCTTCAGCTGGTTAGCTCAAAGCAGGTTTGGGAAGGCCAGTCTGTACTGCAGTCCTTGCAGGTGGTGTCGCCCAGAGTGGTGGTGCCTAGTGAGTTGGCTGAAGTGTCTCCCTGTATGTTCTCCTTCTCATACGTCTAGTTGAAAAATGATAATTTCCCTCTGCAGAATTTTTTTTTAATCCTCACTTTATGTTTCACTGGAATTCACTAGCATGAGTTACCTAGATGAGGGAAAGATCAATAAAAGCAACATCTTTTGACTGAATTAAAGAGCTTGTATTTAAACACTAGGCTCTCACCTACTTCAGCTGTTAACCAAATTTAGTTGCTAAGTGCTGTCATTTCTGCTTATCCAACCTGAATTAATCACAGAATCACAGAATTGTAGGGGCTGGAAGGGACCTCTGGAGACCATCTAGTCCAACCCCCCTGCCAAAGCAGGCTCCCTAGACCAGGTTGCACAAGTAGGCAATTATTCCAAGGCACGTGCACCTCTCTTCTTGTAATGTGGATGGCAAATTTTAATTTTGTTATATCTTTTTTTCCTTTCCCCATTAATCATATATAATAAGTTACCTATTATTGGATTAATTTAAAAAATAAGTAATCCATTCCTTCTTACCTGCAAGTCAAAATTTACAAATCAGCCAGGCCAATTTGAGCCTACTACCTCAGGAATTAAGAAGATGGCTCTCAGTACCAGCAGAACTTGAGGTGTTCTGGTTAGACATGCATTCTATTCTTCAAGGCACTCAGAAAGCAAACAAAAAAAATGGCAAGTTTTTGAAATGGCAGATTTTATACTTCACTGTAGCCTAACAGTCAATTAATCACCTTTTTTGTTCATACACTGACTCCATCCTTTGACACAATATCTCTTTTCAAGTTCTAAAATGTAATTAAAGCACATTGTGCCACTATCTAGAAGACTTTTCCTCTCTTCAAACTTGACCATTAGAGCACAGATCAGTGCTCAAGGCCAGAGATATGGCACTCCACAGAATGTCATGAGGCTGCTACAAGTAACTGTGACTCAAATCTCGAGATTCATGTTGAGTTAAAGTGAATGTCAATTACAGAATGCAAATGTATATAAACAATGTTTTTCCCCAGCCATGTGGTGGATTACAGTGAAATAAATTGCATAGGAAGACTATATATACATAAAACCAAGATTTGTTGTTTTTATTGGCAGTGGCAGAGTTGAGATTTTATAGCACCAAAAATATGTCACCAATCATAATCATCAAATTTTCAAAAGTTTTTTACCCAGATATGTTATACTTTCTGTTATCTACTTTCTCTAAAAGAACTCAGTGAAGTGATTGTTGATATACGACAAGGTGGGAAAGCAAAGATGTGGCATGAGTTCATTTCTTACTCCCTTGATAAGAAAACTATTTGGAAGTCGATCACACTTCAGTGTGAAGACACAACCAAGCCTTGATGCCTTGGTCAAGCTAGACCAAAGTCTCCTCTGTTCTCTTCTTAACATCATTATTATCCCACAACAAAAAATGATGATCTCTCCTCAACACAGCAGTATTTTGTAGCTTTTAAGCTTTTGTTTGTTTTAAAACCATGCCATAGATCTGCTCATTTGTTAGTATTGCTATTAGTACTGTTGCCATTAACATGTTAGTATTTGCTGCTAGAGGTGATTTGGTTGTGGGGACTGGGGCACCAGAGGGGAGGTAATTATGGAAGGGCAGCTGGCTCTATTAATATGTCAAACATACTCCTGCAGCAGGGCAGGTGGCGCGCGAGAACACTGTGGAGCTGCCTGAAGAACTCTTTGTTCTCCATTCAGTTCTAGTTTACTGACTGTGGTGAAACCACTCATTAAAAGGGAAGGTAGGGAATGTTCTTAAATGAGTCATGTTTGTTCAGTGATTGTCAGACTACATCTGTAACTGGTTCAGTAGCTCTATTCAACTGGTGAGCTCATTCCCATTACAGCACACGACACAGGGAGCCTTTATACAGACAGCTGTGGGCAACATGCTTCATACTGACTCTATGTAGGGATTAACAAGTACTCCTCCACACTGATGTGCTTGCAAGAGAGTATAGGAAAGACCTAATATACAAGAGAAATTCAGAGCATTCCCTTCCAAGGTGCATTTAAATTATATACTTTAAAAAAAAAAAAAAAAAAAACAAGAATTGAGTTTGAGGACAAATGAGGCAACATAATCAGAGTCACCCTGAGCAATGCTAAACTTGAAAATGCTGGAGGCAAACCTGGAAGCATCAAAAGAATACAAAGACTTTGATGGCCAACAAGTGCCACCATTGTGGCCAGAACCCAATCTACTCAATGATTTTTTTTTTAAATAGAGAAAGCAGGGAACTGAAGTGAAATTACTTGTGATGTAATAGCCCAGACAAGAGGGAGAACAGTATTTCATATAGCATCACAAAACAGAGAACAGGTCACTGTGGGGTGATGTAGAGAGAGTGAATGAGACAATGCCAAAAATCGTACTCCCCAAAACGCTGTAAGTTTGAGAGCATTTGAGAAATCTGAAGCCTGTCTGAATAAACTAACATACAGGAGAACAATCTGAAAAGCATTAAAATCAATACCAGTTAGAGCAGAATGGTTAACCCGAGAGGCAGACAGTGAAGATTAATTCTGTGCAGACAAACTGCGACTAAATTTGTTTTGAATTTGCAATTAAGTCTGACACTGTTAGTCTATCTCGGCATAATTGTGGAATAAATTCCCTAGAACAACAAGCGATGAGCGGCTGTGCCCATGCTGCGGCAGAGCAGCGCCCTCCACTCCGCCTACCCCAGCCGCCGGGACTCCCCCAGAGCGCGCAGCAGGGGGAGCCCCGCGCAGGCTCACTGCGAGCCGCTGTCTGACTGCGGCGTGGAAAGGGCTGATTGGTGGTTGGTTTTTCCTTCGTTGCGGGAATGTAAAACCAAGGAGTTATTTCTTTTTAGTTTATTTTTTTTGAAAGAAAACAGATTTTAAAAGACGGGTTTTTTTTTCTGACATTGCATTGTGATGTGCCTGATCTTGCCAAGGGGAGAGTTCTGAAAGCTCCCCCAGATTTTCTAAGGTCTCACAGAGAAAATCAGGAATAGAAACTGTGAATTGAGATATTCTGAGGCTTGACTTCTCCCTGTTGCCTGGGTCAAACAAGAGCAGACAGGTTAAGTTTTGTATCTGAAAGGCTCACTTTATGATAAAGTACCTTTTTGCTCTCCTAGTTTTAGGTTCACATGGTGTGATTGTGATGTATTGTACAGCCATACTAGGCTGAGGAAGAGCTCGTGCTGCTCTTAATTGTATATTGATGATCTAACTGTCAAAAGATTATTCCGTGGTAAAATTCAGACGCTGGAATGTCTGTTAAACAATGGTGTCTCAGCATCATCAGAAAACGCTTCAGAATCCTACAAAAGAGCTGATAAATTTATATACAGCCAAGGGCAGCTCCTAATGGGCACAGCACCACAGAAATGCAGCAGTGCTACTTAAACAGAGCCAGCTTGGCTTTCTTACTCCATAGGACTTTAAGTTCTAGGCTTAGCTGCGGATCAACATGTGGGTTAGCTCATCATTTAGATTATAGACAGGCCTTGAGCGTATTACTTTTGCCTGTATCTCCCCAGAAATGCCATTTCTAATCCTCAGCAAAGGCTGCTACTATATTTCTTTCATCTAGCTGACAAACATAGGCATCTCATCTGCAACTGGCGTTGGTACTCGAAGTGATTAGATGTCTGGGTGGTCAAGAAATGCCCGTGCAGAAAGAAAGTTTTTGTATATGAATACTGGGGGGGGGGAAGAGGTTGTAGTGATAGGGGAATTACTCAGGCCTTATATTTGAGCAAAACAGAAAACCCTAAAACTTTTGCTGATAGAAGCAGGAGAATTTAGATGAAATTCATCCTGAAAGATATTGCTTACAGTAATTATATATTTTTTATTGCCCAAAACTATGTAAGAGAAAGATTAAATGAAACAATGGGTATAATATCAGGATGACTGCCTTGAAGGCAAAGGTGGTATTGACAGTGTTAAATACAGTTTAAGTAATACTAATATGCCTGTAGGAAGTTTCAGTTTACTTTAAAAGAGGCAATGAAATGTTTGTGTTACCACATTAAGCATTCAGTGAGCCCTCGCTTGGATGAGAACACCTACTGCTGCCCTGGCTGTTCAGAGACATGAGAGGTGTGAGAAGCCTGACTGGCCATGAAGACCAAGGCAAATAACTCATTAAGTACCTCAGCCTTATCCATGTCTGAGGAGGCCAGTTCTCCCTTTTCATTATTAGAGGGGGTGCACTGTCCTTTGCTTGTCTCTTCTTCCTAATGTACCTAAAGACATCCCTCTTGTTGTTTCTCACATCCCTCACCAAGTTCAATTCCATCTGTGCTTTGGCTTTCTTGACTCCATCCTTGCACATCCAGACAAGGCTTTCCAGGCTCCTGGGGAAGCTAGACTATGGAGTAGGTATTTTTTGAGGCTAACCTAGAGTATGTAGGTAACAGTATGTATTGTACATTGTCTAGTAAAAAGAACAACCTAGATAAGCACTAGAAATTTAATTCCCAATTCCACTGACTATATTCAACACAATAAAGCTGTAATATGGCCAACAGAAAGTAGAAGAGCCATGCTTACCCACATTTATTAAGCAGTTCAGCTAATGGCTGTTAAATTATAATTAGACTGTTCAGATGCTGAGGAAGAAAGAAAGGGTGTTATTTCTGCAGAATCATTCTAGTTATCTTAAAACAGTTATAACTGAGTACCATTGAAACCAGGAAATTCCCATAGTAAAATATGTTAATATTTGCAGGTCTAAGAGCTTCTCATAATAGCTGCCCAAATCACAGGTGCCATTACAAGGTTACACTCTCCTAGATTTGAAAGATCTCAGAAAGCAAAAAAAGATATATTTTTTTTTAAATCACAGTCATCATCACTGCCTAGCTTATGCTTCGTATAGAGCTCTAATAGTCTCAAGATTAGAGGTTCTTTTATCCTCAGACTGCAGTTTTAACCTTTTTTTATATTTTCCCTAAATGGTGAGATTTCTTTGAAATTTTAAGTATGACAGGAGCACTTAAAAGCATCTCGTTCATTCACTTACCTCCATGTAGCTCAGCTCAGAAAGCAAAGTATATATGGTCACTTCAAGGTTTGTTTATGTTTTGGAATAGTACAAAGCATAAGCAAGTCCCAGAGCTGTTCACCCTGTTAACTTAATAAATCCTAAAAAATAGCTTTTTTTCTCCCTGATCTTCCATGAACTATGCAAAACTGCTATCCAGACAGCATGCAAAAATACATTTGATTTTTCATATAAACTTACTAGTCCTACTGTCTTCCCCATAATCTCTCCTCTACATATAATTTCATTTTTACTTGATTTCATCACTTATTAGAGTTCCCCATAAGCTAGAGAATTGGAAATTGAACCACTGTTTTTCAGCAAAACTGAGCTAACTATCTAACCTGACTGTAAAAGAAGAGAGTATTTCTTCATTGTTAGCATAAGCCTTATTTTGGCTTTGATCAGTTTCCTGTGTTCTTCAATATCACATTTACATGCACCCTGCAACCTAATTCACTCTTTCAGTCCTTATATGCTACTTCACATAAATGCAAATATGCATTGTTTGAAATAAATCAATGATTACTTTTTCCTGGCTTCTTATAGAGTTATAGTGCCCCCAATTTATTGCCAGGCATGCTAAGAGTTACCAAGGAATAGCTGTTGTTTTACTAGAAGGGCACTATCACATTTTGGTATTACCTGTTCTGGCGTGTCTAGGTGGTGAGATGATACCATGCCCTTCACATGCACAGAGATAATTTGCAGGCAGTTTAAAACTACTGAATGATATCCCACATGCTGTGATGCTTATATATTTAAAAATGTAGGTGTAGTCCCTAGGAGGGGACAAAAGCAGCTTCCAACTCTTGTCCCTTCTGAGAGCTTAATTACTCATTAGTGATAAGGATGGTAATGGTTACTGTGCCCCATTAAGCTATCACACTAGTTGCAAGCATCAGCTGTTTCAAGTTAAGGTGGAAGATGATCCTGAGAGTCTGTATCCCTCTCACAAAAAAAAAATCCTTCTTTCTCCATTTAAAAAATGTGTCTAAAAATTCCTGAACTAGCAAAATTCTGTGGCAGAGTTCTCTTAGTTAACTGTGCTTTATTAACGGGGAAATATATTTCTCCATAGGGGAAAGTAAGAATAAGGCAAATGTAACAAATACATTTTCTCACGTGCTTCTCTTCAATGACAATTCTTCAATGATTATACTACTGTCTCCATTGTTCCCTTCTCCTTTTTTGTACATGGAGTTCACTGTTGTTTTACAACAGAAGTTTTTTACTTTTCTGTTAGACTGAATATATAAAAATTCAGAGTGAATTACAAAATCTTGATTTCCGGAAGTGCACATAACACTGAGAGGGAATGAAAGCTGAAACTGCTTAACTCTGCTTAACTGTGTGTATTCAGAATAGAAACAAGACAAAAAGCATCTACTTAAAACAAGATTTATTGGCACAAACATACATGTTACAAATGTATACAGTATTCTTGGAAAATATGTTCACCACTTCCAAAAAAAAAAAAAATCACCACCCACAGGAAAATACAGTAATATCAAACTTCATAAGTTGTCACAATTTTAGCATCAAAATGTATGCAGATTTTCATCATTTACAAACTAAATTCCACTGACCTCCAGGTAGAGCACTTTAAGATATTTCCTGGTCTCCACAGCATTTTTTTCCTTCCCGGGTAGCTCTAATAAGATGCAAATGGAATGTTTTCTATAGAGGCACAAATCACAATTTCTTGCCCAGTACAGCTGAGTCTGCGAGGCCAGAGATGCTGTTCTCAGCAAAGGCTTTCAGATCCTTCTTGAACTTCTTACTACAGCTTAACACAATTGTGTGGCCTTTAAAAGGATGCAGTTAAAGGTTTGGTCTGGTGCTTAGTTTTTAAAATGGCAACTGAAAACAAATTACTGCCTATTCCTATTAGAGGAAAGAAAGCTTGAAGAATTAAAAGGAAGGAGATAGAAGAAAAGTGGGTTTTTTTCATTGCCATTCCAGTGGCATCGAACAGGGACTGGCATTGTTACAGTGACTTGTGAGGAAAACCAGAATGTCAGTAAATCCTCTTCTTTCTTTTGTGCCACTATAGTAACTTTGTAACCAGTCAGTGTTTTGTCACTGACCTCAAACAGTGCAGAATCAGACTACCAGATGCCTGGAATCTGACTGAATCCTATCCATAGCCTCAGCTTCGGTGTCAGGGGGGTGGGCTTCAAATATGCAGAAGGGAAAGAATACACTGATATCCTCAGCTTCATCACACCTGACGTAGTTCAGTGTAAAAGAGGAAGAAAAAATCATTCTTGTGAAAACTCTCTGAAAAATGGGAGCTGTGCTTACTCCCACAGGATCTGAGTTTGACTCTTATCAGAAGGGTGCATTAAAAAAAGCAAAAACATAGAATCCTAGAATCATTAGAGTTGGAAAGGACCTCTGAAGGCCATCTAGTCCAACTCCCCTGCAATGAACAGGGACACCGGTTGTCCAGGGCCTTATCCAGCCTTGCCTTGAAAGTCTCCAGGGATGGGACATCAACCACATCACTATGCAACTTGTTCGAGCGCCACAAATTAGAAAGAATAATAAAATCTCCTGAGTTGGAAGGGGACCCACAAGGATCATCAAGTCCAAGTCCTGCTTTCACACAGGACCACCCAAACCCTATGTCTGAGAGCAGTGTTCAAATGCTACTTGAGCTCTGACAGCTCGGGGCTGTGCCCACTGCCCTGGCAGCCTGTTCTACGCCCACCACCCTGTGGGGCAGAACCTCTCCCTGACCCCCAGCTGCCCCTCCCCTGTCACAGCCCCATGCCGTTCCCTCGGGCCCTGCCACTGTCACACAGAGCAGAGCTCAGTGCTGCCCATTGCTCTCTGTGAGGAGCTGCTGCCTCCACGAAGCCTCCACTCAGCTCCTGTACTCTGGGCCGAACAAACCGAAGGATCTCAACCACTTCTCATACATCTTGCACTCCAGACCCTTCACCATCTTTGTAGCCGTCCTTTGGATGCTCTCTAATAGTTTCTTGTCCTTCCTGTATCATGGTACCCAGAACTTAGAAAGGTGGTCACTCTTGGTGGGGCAGAGAATATAAGTACTGGCAGAATTCACTCTTGAATCACCATCCTTGGAAACTTTCAAAACTCAGTGTGACAAACCCTGAGCAATCTGATCTAACCCCACAGTTGGCCCTACTTTGATTGGAATATGTAAACCCCAGAAGACCATTTCAACCTTATTTTCTATCATTCAGAGGAAAGGCTTTTCCTCTTCTGAATTAGAACATATAGCATGGATTCCTTATTAAGCCTGGATTTAGTAAGGACAAATGAGGCTTTTAATTGTCTCTCTCCATTAGCATTGTCTGATGCAGTATGCCCTCGATCTCATGTGGTGGTAAAAGACACATAGCTATGTACTTCTTCCCTTTCCTTCACTTCTATCTCAGAGCTACCAGAAAGTAGAAATTGTCTATATGCTTAAGCATGCGTTGAAGTAGCTTCCAAAACAGGACATGCTTTGTTCCTCACTCAAGGCCAGAATGTGAAATACTCAACCATCTGTTCATTTCAAGTCTACATTGCTGAATTGCATACATAGCACCTTCAGAGGCTGCTTTTCAACATTAAAACTCAAACATAAGTGATTAAGAAAAATACTAATTAACTGGCTACAAACTCTCATTTCCTGCAATGGCTAAAACAAATTTATAATAAGAAATAATATACGAACACTAGGAGAACTTTTTTATATTGCAAAACTAAGTAAAGATTGCTCACAGTAAATACCGGTTGCACTTTACCTCTTTCATACTTGGGAAAAGAATATATCACCCAAATGGCAAACGTTTGTCTACATATATATGTGCTTTTGGAGTGGGAGAGGAAAAAATAGTTGTCAAATAAAAATTTAACCTCTGCAACAGTTGATGTTTCCCCCTTAAAATGTTTTTGCAGCAGATAAAGGAAGCTTTTAGGCCCTACTCTTGTGTAGGAGGTACTAATTTCTAATCTTTCAGTGGTACTGATAAACATAATGTGACTAATATTTTACCATGTGGTTGAGGAGAGAGGACTTTTCATTTACAAGACAAAGTAATGATGTATTTCATGACAAATAGTTGACTATCAGTGCAGTTTCATTGTGCAGACCTGTGCATGTGTCTTAGTTACATTAGCATTTTATCTTATATCCAAGTTGGGAAAAAAGCAAATGGAAAATATATTGAACTTAGCATTTCTAATGAAAAAAAGTATTCTGTCATTAATAAATGGGATTTGGAAGCTATTTGTCTCATTTGTATAGCTGCTAATAACTTAAATAATAGACAAAGAATATTTAGAGATAAACCATATACCCATAGCCTTTATGATACAGTTCTTCTTCTATTCTGAGTCAGTTTTCCTATTAAATTTCATGAAAGGCTGAACTTGCAGTATTTAGTACACTGTAGCTTGCTAGTGGCACTGACCACGACATTTTCACGTCCAACCAACATGAGCATGACTAATGGAGGAACTGTTGCTTTCAGGTAAATTCTATAAATATTAATAGTTGAACTTCCAGAACCAATTGTGTGTTGTACTTCTATGAATTCACAGCTTCATCATATGTATCATCTCAAACCTTACAAAGAAAACAACAGCAGCTATAGTTGATGGTTGCACTTGATCTTTTCAGGTCTTTTCCAACTTTAACAATTCTATGATTCCACAGTATTTGACCACACTAAATAAATCTGCAGCTTATCAGCGGGGAAACAAATTTCTAAGGATACATTAACATATTGAAGGCTCTTAATTCTTTTAAACTATTCTCTTTCCAAAAGCTCAAACCACCACCACCACATGTCCACAGTGTCAAAAATGTGCTGGATTCAGCACAGTGTTTTTCCGTCCTTTCCATGGACCATTTACTAGTGGAAAAGAATACATATTAGACTGGAATGAGGAAAAGCAAAATGATTACACTGTGTCAAAAAGATGTTATTACTGGCAGACTGAAGTTGTGTACAGCAAAAAGGCATGTATATTTAATTCACCAATCACTCTGGAGCCCTTCTTTGACTCCAGTCCTTGAGTATTTCTGCAGCACACAAGAGCACCATGTCTTGGGCTCTCCTTGCAAAAAAAACCTAGATCATTACTGTATATGTCTCCTGTGTTTTCAAGAAAAAAGTGAAAGGAAGTAAATTCAGCTACCTCATTTGAAGTAGTAGTCTATATACATTTCAGTAGACTACCACTGCTTAATTTTAACATAAGAATGGCGCTCTTAAGTACAGGCTCTCCAAGGAGGCTACAGAATGTCTGCTACATTTCACTTAAACCATTTCCCAATTTACTACTTTGTCATTATCACACCATTCTTATTTGCTATTTCCTCTGTCTTCCATCTAAATTGATAGAACTCCTGTTACAAGAAATACTAAAAAATTAATTAAAACTGCAGTGTTACAATCAAAGTAGTTTATCAAAGATGCTGTTGTCTAGCAGCCAGGAGCATTCTGCACTATCACATCATTTTGAACTGAATTAAGATCCAAGAGCTATACTCTGCCTTCAGTGTTCTCATCCCATCAGTAGCAGCTAGACAGAGGACAGCAGGGCATTATGGGAAGGAGGCTGTGCTCTACTCAGGCCTACCTCAGCTATGATTGAGGTCAACCATAACAACAGGGCAGAAGGCAGGGAGTCAATTCATAGGGCAGCAGAACAACCCTAGCCCCAGTATGCTATGCTCCAAATACATTACACTCCAAAAACACAAAGGCTTTAGAAGAGAACAAAGACTTGAAAAATAATGGTGAAGCCAGCTACTGTGAGAGCAGCTAAAGAATGGACAGCCTTTCATAATTATCTTTATTGTTCTCTATGGTATTTTCTCTGAAAACAAATAATTTGCCCTTTTCAACTTACAGCACATGGCTTCTTTGCTTGAATAGAGTGTTACATATGAACCACGAGGCTGTATTCATGTTTTAAACCAGTACAGGTTATGATTTTTGCTTTGGAGAGTTAGCAGATGTGATACAGTCATGACAGAATGAGGTTACTGCAGAAATGACTCATTGTTAAATAATCAAGTGTTTACCAAAACTGCTTGTAATCAGACTGCCACAGTTTTGCTTTATTGCAAGATGTAGCTTTTAAATGTCAGTGCACTGGAAAGAAAGGTAAACTTCTTGGGTGGCTCAGATCTCTTTTTATGCATGTGACAGTCTTCCGATTCTCAATGGAGAAAAAGAGGCACTGAGAACATCAATGGAAACTTAAATTAATGAAATAAGGAAGGGAAGTTAATTTAAGAAGAAAAAAAAAATCATTAAGTGGAATAGAGAATAATTTCTGAAGGAGAAAATAGGGAAAAAAAAGATGTGAGGTTCTGATTTGATTGTTTTATACATCTCAATCTAGTAGCCTCACTGAAACAGTCACCACCTAAGACATCTTCAGCCAATTATTTCTCTAGATACAATTGCTTTTTTCAGACGATGTTCTTCAGCCTTTTTGTTTTTAGCTTTTAAAGAAAGGTGTTTGAGGGTGCTTGTACTTCATCTAGCATGGAGAAACACAAGCTCAAATAAATTCCATCTAACAAAAGGGCCCTAAATCAGCTGGGGAGAAGAACTGCCTAGAAGAGCATCTCAACTCCTCTGACTACACAGGGAATCCAAAGGTTAAGTGTGTTACTGTCCTAAGGTTCAGGTCAGGTCAGATTCAGGTCTGAATCCAGACCAAAGAGACTTTGGCCTCTTTGAGATCTTTCTCCAGTGCTCACTGTGTACATTGGGAGTGAGCCCATTGCCTTATATGGCTACTGCTTAAAAGGCTGGAGAGATGGGGTCAAGATCTAAGCCCTTGGTCACACTCAAGTGCCCTCTAATTGTTTTGTGAAGATTTAGAAGATCTAGCACCAACACGAGCAACAGAGGCACTGCCATGAAAAAATAATAGATTATAAATACTCCCACTGGGTTAATAACTTCCCATAGGACAGAGGAAAAAACTCTGTAAAAATACAAAGATTTCAGTAACATCTGAGCTTCCAAAAGTTCCTGAAATTTCAGTCTGCCATGACAGGTGCACTACTGAGAAATAGACATCACCATTTTACATGCATGCTCTTAAGAGACACGTCAAAATCATGAACGTGCTTATAAGAGCTAAAACCGATCTAGACAAAAAGTAGCTTGACTGTTCAGAAAGTTAGGGGAAGGCCTGTTGGAGAATCAGGGACAGGAATGAGACACAGCAGATGAAGAATTTCAAAAGGTCTTGCTAACCAAGAAAAAAAGCACAGCAGACGGTAGCTGTTCTAAGTAGCTCCTTAAATAGTTACAACTGTCATGTCCTTCTGTCAATGCAGGTGTTTAAATCACTTATTGTAGATGACTCTTTAAAGAAAAACTGTAGAGTATTTTACTTGCCTGAACTGTTCCAGGGCTTACCTCATGCAGGTTCCAATGGAACTGAAGTACCAGCTTTAAAAGTCAAACTGACTAAACTTTGAAATCACTTCTTCCTACAGACCCTAGGTTACATTCAGAATCTTTATCAGATTCTCCCTCCTCCTTTTAATAACACTGGATTATGTTGAACTACCTTGGACTGACTGTGCTGTTACATAACGTGGTCAGGTGAAAAGCAGGTCAAGTGTCTCTGTTTGGGCTCCCACGCTACTTGCTCCTGCAAGTTCTGCATTCCAGATATTTAGGTTTAGACCCATATTTACATTATTTAAGGTGAGCTAAATTAGAAGGAAGAAGGTGTAATGACCAGGCAGGACTTTACCAGTCTGTGAAGAGTGGCTGCAAATAACACTACTTAAACCTCACGTACTGATGTGCAGTCAAGCTAAAAAGCAGCTATGGCACAAACACAGACTAGCCAATTTCAGCAATGCTGTTTTTGAATGCCATTATCATGCTAGCAGCACAGCTGTAGCCCAGAAATTGGGGAAGAGTAAGTGCTTCTTATAAGTACTGAATATGCAGGTCTCTTATGTTGTCTAGCTAAAGCTAACAAAATATAAACTAAAGCTATGAAAACTCTAGCTAAAGCTTCCAGCCACAGAAGTCTTCAATTCAGTCCCCAAGATGGCAATCGTAAGTTAATCAGCCTTGTAGTCTCCTGAGGGTTTGCCATGAAGTAGATAAAAGGGAGCCTCTCTGTGCCTTTTTTTCCAGCCTGAGCCTGGGCAGTAATTAGTGATGAAGACTTATAGTTGAAATTCTGCTCAGTACCTGAAATTCTAGCCAGTGCCGACTAAAGAAGAATGAGTTAACCTTTATATGGGAAATTTGCTATTACATATAGGGAGCTGTAATTATGAATGGACATTTTAAATGTAAAGGCAATGACTGAAAAACAAATCAATCCTGGCTTAAACACAAATGCGATCTCCAACTGTGCTTATATAGATTGTCCTCTGTACCACTCTAAGTGTATGTGATGGTGTTGCACAATCCATGACCTTAAACAGTTCTCTATTACCATATTCTCACTGTGGGATAATTTACCCTCTGCAGGAGCAGTAAGACTCCAGGTCTATACAGTGAGGAAGGACATACTTGTTCATGCTTCCTGGGCTGAATTGGAAATGTCACATGGCTTACTAACTGCAACTAAACAGCACAGCTAGCAAACAATGGACGTGCACAAGCACACTGTAGTGCAACCACTTTAAAAACATTAATTTCGCAAATTTTATTAGCACACAGGAGGAAATTGCCTCTTCACAAACATTTTACAGCCCACTAGAGGCTAGGTTTCATGACTAAACTCTTGCAAATTCTTACCAACAGCTAGTAGTCAACCCCATCAGTTGCTATTTTGAGGGAGAATGAATACATATTCAGCAGTTTATCTTCTCCAGTGTCCCCTAAAGCTCACACTTTGATTACTAACTTGAGATAAATAAGCTCGAAGGACCTAAGCTCTTCATCATTACAGATTCATTATAGTTTCATTTGTAACCTCTGCATCTTTGTAGCTAGAGGATTCAAACTTCTTCATGTGTATCTGTTGCTTACATCAGCTAAATAGTCACTTTAGACTGACGGAAGATCACACTGTCTACATTAGGGATCTGTATCATATTACCTTACTGATTGCACTCTCTCCAGTGAAAGCTATTTGTATCTCATGAGACATTTTAGCATAACTGTAGAGAAGACCTATGAGGATCAAGTCATACTCAATGCGGGTATGGGTGGCAGGGTCTCACCATCATCATCATCAGGAGGTAATTCTTTCTAACTGTTAGTTATCCAAATATCTTATAGTCTAAAAAGAGTCCTGAAGTTGGACAGCTTATTCTTTTTCCAGAAAAGGCTCAATTACACAAAATCACAGCACTTCACAAAGTCAGGCCCTTTAACGACAGCATAATTTTCTGTCTGATCCATGAGGATTTTAGAATAGTTCATGTACTTAGCTGATGAACTGAAGCAAACAGAGCATACCAGTAGTACATCAGAAAATTTGAAAGTTACTAATGTTTGAAGGTTACTTTTATTATGACTGTGGCCACCTGCTAGTTAACAATACAAAATAATACATGTGAAAATGAAGCAATAAATATATAGAAAAACAATGCAGCTGGAACCATTCAACTAAACATTGCTTATTCCCTCCACAAAATTCTACTTAAGATCTACTGCAATGAACTTGTCTGGTTCTCTCTTTTTTTCTAATCTAAGATCATGTCAAGAGAGATGCTCTTCAATGAGAATATTTGCTAATATAACTGTTTATATGCCTTAACAGAGTTGCAAGCAAAAAAAAAAAAAACAACACTTTTTAATAAATAAATAAATATCTAGCAATTCTTAGAAATTCTGAAGAACTTATCTTAAAACGGTGCTGTCAGGATTGTCTGGCACAAAATCTGAAAATTCATTTTTAGTTTAAATCGATATGTTTAAAATTGGTATAATTTTCTTGGGATATTATCCACATCCTCCTCAAAACAAACTGTGTAGTATTTAAAAAAGAGAAAGTAGAAATTGAACACTTGGGAGTAACCCTACAACAATAGCATACAACTTTCCCCCAAAATGCAATATATCTTTTCCTTTCATTTTATCAAATGTTGGTGTAAGTATGAAAAATATCTCAACTGAGTACTTTATTAAGATGATATTATAAGTTATGACCTATACACACACACAAATTAAATTGTAAGTAAGCCTACTAACACCTCCAGTTTAGAAGTGTTTCTCTGTCTTCCTCTGCTCCAGGAAAGCTTTGCTAGGCACCCTCCAATTTCCATTCCCTGGCCTCTGTCCCTGCTGTTCCTTCTGTTTACCACATCCTCCTCTTCCTGATTTTTGCTTCATCCTCACAAAGGGAACCATTTCTGCAAAATGGTACAGAAGCAGCTTCCTACAGTTGTGATGGGAAGCCACAGACATCACCAAAGTCATTCATATTCTTCAAGTTAGGGCTACAAGTATTGGGGTTTGGCATTCAAGAGAGTTCTATGAATTCTGACAAGCACTGCCTTGAGTTTTTAGCAAGAATGTGCACCTTGGTTATTTATGGTGCTTGTATTACCATTTTTGCATTTCACTTAGCTTTTTCAAGATGTTGAATGATTCAACATTTTTTGGTTGTCGTACAGTTTTCTTTCTGTCTTTCAACATTGAGGCCATCTTGGTTGCTCAGAACACACTGCGAGGGAAAATTTAAATCCTAATTAATTAATAATTAAATTAATTATTTAATTATTAAATTAATTAATTAATACGTCCTATTTATTTTCTGCAGGCAATGTTTTTAGACAGATATCACATTTAATTTCAAAAACGTATGTGTTTGGTTGGCTAAGTAGAGATGTCTTACACATTCTATGAATACTTGCAAGTACCACTCTCCAATGTAGCAGAGACTCGCTACCTCAAAAAGCTGCATCTGATAGTGGATTTTGCTACACAACTTTAGGTTCTCGGACTAAGAATTTTGGCCCTCATGTTTGCTGAAACCTTAATTTTGGATCCAGTTCATCTGACAATGTCCCTTTACACAGGAACTCTCCTGTAGCTGCATTCTCCGATTCTGAGATATTTACGATGCTTTTCATATACTACAGTTTCTGAAGGTCAGTGCGTGCACATTTTAAGACACAGTGATAAAACAGTGTATGGAACTACTTGGCAGTATTTAGCTGGTACAGTTTCTTGTGGAAACAACAGAATTCCAAAACACACCACACTGAATGCTTATGGGTTATTACAAGCAAAAATCCCAAGACACCAGGAATTAAAAAGCGGAGTTCAACAAAGGAACACTGATATTGTTGGTTGATATGAACGAAGTTGTGCCAAGTCTTCCTTCTTCATTTTTTCAAGTGGAGAAATAAACTGAGAAAGGAAGCAGAAGGGGAAAAACAAGACATACAACAACAGTTAGTACAGAGTTACTGCTGTGCTTTATCACAGAAGCTTGTTCTATCTGAGGATGGCAAACACTTGTAGCACATCTTTGCTGAAAGAGCACAACATTTAACAAACAGTGTGCCTTCCAGCTTGGAACAGAGCTGTGACTCCCATGTCAAAAGGCATTTAAAGGGAGAACTGGAGTGGAAAGCAGGGAAACTATGGCTCCAGAAATAGAAAGGACAAGGACTGATGTTGATGTGAGCAACCACCCCCAGCAATACTTGCAGTCCCACATGGAGTAAATCTTCCTTCACTGGGCAGCCAGCCTACTTTTCCAGGGCCTCACTACCAGGATGAAAGGTAGCTCAGCTTGGATCACATTACCAATTGTAGTTTGTTGCTGTGAGGAACTACCCAATTTATCTGTGTCTGTAACCAGCCCTGCACTGCGAATATCTCATTCACATTCACACTGATTACAGACCTTGTCTATGGCAACCGCTTGGGCACTTGATGACAACTGAATTTACATATATACTTGAGAACTGCTGTAAATGAAGACACCATTGAGTTCAATACACAGTCATAACCCCGGTTTGATGATGTGATGCTCAAGTTTGTGATTAAATACTCTGAACCCAACCTAAGCATGTCAAACTTTCTTTTTCTGTTTCCAGACTTACCAAGACAGGCATTCAGCATTTAAAAACAGGAGGAAAACAATGTTATTACTTATATATAATTTCAGAGTTAACTTTTAAGGAAAAATTATTAGCTATCTTGTCTGTTTTTTACTTTCTCGTTAAGATATAGAGTGCTCAATGATAAATATATATACACAGCAAGCAATTCAACTGGCTGCACATTTGTCTTTTCAGGTTGCTGCATTAAACTTCAGAACAAAGGCCTATCTTTCTCTTGAAGCCACTCACCTCAAGTACCTGGTTAATATAGTTAATTAATATCTAGCCAGTTCTCATTCTTGCTGTATTAGAGTTACGAAACCCTACAATCATTCTGGGTCACTCTGGTACCAGCATTCGTAAGACTAATAAACTTCCACATGTATCTCAATCCATTTAGTTATGTTTACAGGTGATTCTGTAAGCCTCCCTTATAGAAGTAAGAGGAAAATGGAAACATGCCAAAGATGAGGCATGTAATTTGAGAGCTGGGAATTAATTCCCATCCACAGTGTAGTCTGGTGAATCACTTCTGGGCTACTAGCTGTATTGCCTAACTCAGGAAATCTCCCTTTTAGGAGTTAATGCCATATTACTGTTATGTCATATAACGGCTGTTGCTAACCCAGAGGTTACATAAATAAAATGTTCAATTCCTGTCATTATGAGATCCCTGGCTCCCAACCAGCATGACTGCCATTATTCATTCATATGCTATCTTTCCTATAATAAATGTGCAAAATGAGATGATCTTTAGAGACATTAAAGCAGTATGTCTTTGCACCATCTTTTACCAATATTTAAGTATTTATGATGCAAAGGGATTTTCAGAAGCAGCAACATCTCAAATTCGAACTGATTTGGTGGGAACTAGGGAATTCATTAAATGCCCATTTGCCATGTGGGCCTTCACCCTCCTAGGGGTAGGTATGAGCTAATTCAACAATTACTATTCTCACTAGAAACAACTCTGACTGTAGCCCTGATTCTAATTAAGATATCTGAGACTGCATAAAAAAGGTGTATAAACATGAAAAGGGAGAGTCTTTAATCCTGGGGAAAGTTACGTAACAAACTAATGTGAAATACATTAAATGTCAACAAATTCTACCTATAGGTGTCCAGTGAGCTTGCAGTAATTCTCACTATAACAGCATGAAACTTGAAGGGGAATCTCACAAATCTATTTAAATATTTTATATCCTTTTTAATTTTGTTTTGTTTTCTAATACATCAGCACTTCACAAGTGACAGAGCTATTCAGATCATAAATGAAAAAGAAAATGAATTACTCACTTATAATTATAATGAGAATGACTGTGCATACTACACCAAGGATGATCATCATCTATAAAAAGAAAGTTATGAGAAAAAAGAGAAAGTCAGGTTTTCAGATGAAATACAGTGGCAGAGTTTTTTGCTGTTATTTAGTAGCCCTTTCTGTGTGCCTTTACTTCTTGCAAAGACTCATTGTAGAAGACCTGTTAAGGCCCCAGACTTGGTGTCAATTTTAGGAAGAGCTGACCTCCAGCAATGGACTTATCCTCTTGTCAAAGCTATCAAATTCTTGCTCATCAGCTAAGATGCAGTGACCAAACTTGTCCATTTCCAGCAGTGAAGTAAAAATAGACTTCTAAAGTAATACAACTCCAGATACAATTTAAGCAAATGTGTTCCCACTGGTTGGATTCACACATGGTTCAGACTGGGTGTTAGGAGAAGGTTCTTTGAAACCAAGGGGGTGGTTGGGCACTGGAACAGACTCCCAGGGCAGTAGTCAAAGCCCCATACTGAAGATGTTCAAGGAATGTCTGGACAATGCTCTCAGACATACAGTTGGAATTTTGGGAGGTCCTGTGTGGAGCTAGGAGTTAAAGTCAATGATTCTTGTGGATCCTTTCCAACTTGGGAGATCCTCTGATCCTAGGTACCACTTCATACCAGGGTAACTTGACCACTTTTCACTATGTTTCCATAGTCAGGAAAGAGCAGCTGGAGGTGTCTGATCTCTAGCATTTATTTGTGCTGGTTTTGTGTACTTGTGCTGTTGAGGGGTAGCCCACACTAGCCAGCATGTTTTCCAGCACATTAGCCTAGAAATATTTCACTGGAAGGAGTAGATTCATCAGGGCCAGCTGTGCATAGACATGAGCACTGAGTTAGAGGCCCCTATGTTAGACTTGCTGGATGCTAGTGAGGACACTAGAGATGCTGCAGTCCAATTCACATCATTATCCCAGTGAGAATGGAAAGAATAATAACTTTAAAAAGCATACTGACATTTCGAATCAAGATCTTCATTCCTCCCAACACATGTCTAGAGGACAGAGAAATCTGTCAATTTGCAGGGAATCTATTTATTGCTCCCCCTACTTACAGAGACTGCAAGTCATAGGAAAGAAAGAAGGGTTCTGTTTGTCAGCATAAAGGGAAAGGGACAATGAAGAAAGGAGAATGAGAGTAGGTTTGAAGGTCTAGTCTAGTGTGATATAGATCACGATGATGACTGCATTCAGTGTGGGTGAACCTAGCTCAAAATCTGGGTCTGTAGGTCCAGAATGCCTTGCTTCCTGCAAACCTAGGCAAAACAAATGGGTAACAGTTTAGGATAGGCCCAGAGAAACTTCTTAGTTGAGTTTCCAATCTAGATCTGCTTCTTTCTGGAGTGCTTGTGTATGTAGTTTAAACAGAATATTCTGCCTTCCTTTACAGATCATAGCACTGTGGATTGAAGAGATAAAGCAGGCAACAACAGATTAGTAAAAATGCATTTTGGATTCTCCTTTGGGAACAGGTGTTTTTATTTGAGTGGACATCAGTGGTCAGTAGCAAAGATAGTATCGAAGAGAAATATGGAAATAAGGTGAACTTTTGGCACAATATTCATATCCTTGTGGTGGAGGAGGTCTAAAATGGCAGCGGAGAGTGAGGTTCCCTCTGCTTAAGGGAAGAATGAGACTGAGGACAGCAGAGAAGAGAGCTGGTTGATTAAAGATCTACTCTGTTCTAATCTGACCCACTATAAAAGACATTGTCATTTCCTCACTTCTCACAGTGGTTTGTGGAACCTTTTTTTTTTCTTGGTAGTTTACCATCCTAAAGAAATATTAAGAGGCTAATCATCTCCCACAAGGAAAAAGCTTCTGTTCTCCAACTTCTGGTATTCACTATGCCCCATGGGGCTTTGTGGTTCACAAAGAACCCTCACATGGATCAATACGAAATGCTCTCCCATCCCAGTTTGCAGACACCGACTAAAGCATCAGTATTTGGATTTAGATGTTAAAATATTGCAGAAATGATCTAAAGAATAGATCTGGTAGAGACTGAAATTATTTGGCATGTTGTCATGCAACATAGAGGGCAAAGCACCTACTTCTCCCCTTGATAAGAAGAGACCATTTAAAGATCCCATCCTTATAAGCAGAGTCCCAATATGTGCAAGAGAAGGTAACGTCTGCCATGGAGCTAGTCTTAACAAGAAATCCTTATACTCCTTACCTTGCAATTTTTCCACCAATATTTTCTCTTCAGTTTGGCTGCACTGGTTTCAAACTGTGAGGCACCTGCTTGCAACGCATCTGCCCGGTTGTCAAGCTCTGACAGCTTCTGGTCTCTTTCTAGCACCTTGTCCACGTTCATTCTCATGATGTCTACCACCTGCAAAGGCATACCTCCACATTAGATTCAACATATAGTAAAGCCAAAGGTCACCCATATGCTCACACTCTAACATATCATACTGTAATGAAACCAGCCTTTTCCCATTACAATATGTGATGACAAGTACTTGGACAGAGCCTCAAAAACCACGTCTATGAAAACAGACATAGTGAAAACACAATGAACATAGCTATTCTATGCTCATATGTCCTTAAAAGTGAAGGACATCGTGAAATACAGTAATTAGTTTCATTAAAGCTTTTGATTTTCTTTAGCCTACTAGGTGCTTCACTATAGATGCAAAAAAACAAAACTGATAGAGATCTGTACCTCTACTACAGTTTGGTTGGCAATTGTCCAGCCATCAGTAAACCCAATTATTTTCCTTACACATTTAATGTAATTTATACAGTTAATATAATTTCCTTATCTGAACTAGAGAAATTGACAAGATAAAGCCATTCTAAGAGGAAAGGTATGCATTTTCTGACCAAGGAATTTATTTATTCTGCAGGTTTTTCCCAGACAAGATGCCTTCTCAGCTAAAATATGAAGTCCTGCTTGAAAGCAGAGGAGGATGAAATACCTTGCCTGGCAAAATTCTTTCCGAAGGGTAGCAGCAAGCTCACATCCTCTCAGTGCAAATCTTCAGCAAAAAGTGTGCACAGTCAGTACATAGTAGGTAAGGCCTATTCATGCATACATTTTATAATTTAAGTTAGAGGAGAAGCCCCTTCCAGAAAGCCAATAATCCTAAATAGAAATCCTGGATAAATTCATCACTAGCCTAAATGTTAGGTGGCACACAAATCTCAGTAAAGTTATGTCTGCTTGTTCTAGCAGTGAAAATGGTTGCTGGTATGCTAACTTCACCTATTCTGTAATAAGGAAATCCATGTTATTTGTATACAATACAATTTAACTATTACCTGAGAAAAAAAACAAGAATCGTAAATATATTTGATGTAAATACTGTGCGTCAACATCAATAGTGAAAGAATATTTAAATGTTTATCTAGCCTAAAAGCAAGATCTAAGCCTTGGAAAATAAGCTCTAGGAATGCCTAGAGAAATGACAGGAGAAAACCCAACATGGATATAGCTGAAATGCTCATTTCAGAGGATTGCCAATCATTTTAATAATGTCAAAAATGTGCTCTTAAGCAAAGCTGTGACCACTGAGTTTTGGCTTCGTGTCTGAAGTGCTGTGTGCAACAGCGCTTGGAGCAGAGAAATAGCCAGAGCACTGTGGCCCTTTGCCGTGGTGTTTGCTGCCACCTACAGATTACTTTCCCAGAAGACATAAAAGGAAAACAGCCAGGAAAGATCTAGCAAGGAAGATCAAAGCAATGCTTCACAGATCAGAATCTTAGGTGCTTTAATACCCAGTGACTCCAGAGGACAGAAAATCTAGTAGTGCTTTTCTCCCTTGGTTATTCTCATATTGATATTCAATGATTAATCAACCATTCCCTGATGAACAGTATCTGTTCACCACATGCTAGCCACTCAAAACCAGCTCATACCAATCTCTCCCTCCTTCTCAAACTGGAGTTGAAAAAAATGTGGACCCTCACTATTATCTGTATAATCCTCCAATCCAACAGCTACATGCTCTCCTCTCCTACTGAGTAAGAGTTTCTGTCAAAGTAACTCTTTAGTACTGCACAGGAAGACAAACTTTCATCAGCTTGAGTTTTCACTCAAGTACTCACTTGAGTATCAGAATACAGACTATCTCAAACACAAAGTGGGTTTTCACTAGCCTCACTGGAGCCTTATCCATTGATTTGCTTCAGGAACCCTGTGCGTCTGACCTGCATCACTCCTTTTAAAAAATAACTAGCAATTACTTGTCATCTTCCAGGGACAGTTAACTTTGATTGTCACTCACATAAACATTTACAGCACCATCATGTCATAGTATGTTCAGGACAAGAAGTTTATTTCAATTATTCTGACCTTAGACTGATGTTGAAATGTAATACACCTTTCCCCGCTGCAAGAGACACTCCATTAACACCAATGAAGTTACAGTGAAGTGAAAATTGGTTTAATAATGAGAGAACTGAACCTGGGCATTCCTGTATACAGAGGATGTTCTTGTGATCAGCTCCAAGCATCAGCAAAAGGGAGGCCAGAAAAACTCCAGTTCAGACCTTCAGCAAAAAGACTTCTTAGAGACAAAGCTCAATTTGACAGGTGTATTTAATCCACCCTAAGAAAGGCATTTGAGTTCAAGTTGTGAGGTCTTTTATAGTTTGTCTTGAGCTTTTGAAAATAGAAGCCTTTATGCATGTAAATAGTTATTTTCTAGCTTGTATTTCATTGACTTGGCATAAAAGAATCACACAGGCCCCGGTAATTTCCTCATGGGCAGTAAGCAGTTAGTTACTTAAGTCTTTGCAGGAGTTCAGCAAAACTCCATGCTAAATATCCAGCACACAAATGTGCACAGCAAGTGTGCAGGGATGCTACAGCTGGCACTGTATGGCTGGTACACTCGGGGACGATACTCACAAGCAGTGGTATCCTCACTCATTCCCATTACCACAGTGGCATTATAGATGAGGTGGCAGGAATTTTCTGTATACTAAATAATTTAAGAAGCCATGCTGGAGCAGGCACGTGCTCCTCTAAGATCAAACAGAAGGTGTGAGGACTTGTTGAAGATGTTGTGATGTTATGTGTGGGTGCCCTTCTGTGGGGGTGAATTGTAATGATTAATCATTACAGCTCTGACTAATGAACACAACCCTCACCAGTACAATTTTCAAAGCCTGCATGTATGAACAAGAGGCCAAGGGTTTGTTTTATGAAACAGCCTTTGAGATTAGCATTCAAACTTTAGGAATGCAGGAATACATTAAAAGAGCTGATTCACTATGACATCTCCTCCTAACACGACTATCTGGGATGAATTCCTGAAACAGTACCTACGTCCATACCTATTCTGCAAAAGTGTTACTGGTACAACGTTAGTACAAGAGATGTTCTGAGCACTGTCTGTCTCCTCATAAATGCTATTCTTCAGTAAATCTCATTTCCTAGACCCAGTGTCTTCAGACAAGGAGGAGTTGCTGGATCACTAGTGAGGCAAGCATCTTAAAGGAAGAAAAAAATAAACAATCACACGATCACCCTTGGGGTGAGCAACTTATCCCGTGGAGCCACTTACCTCATCCACTCGGGCTTGTGTCTGCTGCAGCCGTTTGTTACTTGACACATTGGTAGCAGGAGGTGTCCCTGCAGCCCCAGCACTGGTGGATCCTTGGGTAGGAGCTGGAGCAGACCTAGATCAAAACCAGAGAACATAAAAAGTGACTGAAACTATTTTCATTTATTCACTACTTCTTTTCTGGGGTAAGTCAAAAGAAGTTGTCCATTGTCTGACAACACCCCTTCTGCATTCCTGGATCACAACACTGATGTCCCATTCCCTCCTATTCTGCAATTCATTTTCACGCTATATTTTTTTAGAACCATATCAAACTGTTCCCCTCCCTTGCTGGTATAGGATCCAGGGCTGCAACCCCATCTTCTTCCTCAGCATGCTGAATGATGCACTCCCTTGCTCCTCAGTGTCAGGCTGGAGGATAACCAAGTAAAGAAAAATAAAAGGAGAGGAGAAAGAAATGGAGGAGGAAGTGGGGCAAAATTGCACTCAGCACGGGGTTAGTCATCTAAGCACTTAGCAATGCTTAACCAACTGGTGGTCACCAAATGCCCCACCAGAACACCTAGCCAGGCTTGAACACTTGTCTTGAATGCTGGATTATTTGCAGCAATGCTATTAGAAGAGCCTTGATCTCATAAGCATCATCCCTTTTTTAAGTATCAATATGGTTTCCCCCAAGGCTGCTTTAAAACTACTTAAGACAGAACAAAAGTCCCTTAGAATGCAATAGATCAGGTTCGTCTCCGCACATGAGCTTGTGCAGCCATGACACCCTGCCAGCCGGAACAGGGTCTGTCAGCCTTAGCCAGTTGTTATTCACACCCACACTTCTAATGTGTGAAACCTCACCTTTCCTTTCAAGGGACCCCCATCACCACTTCCTGCAGGGAAATAAAACCTTTCCTGAAGCTGAAGAGGAAATCCCTAAGCATGTGAACTGAAAAATATCACAAATCCCACTCATGCATTATCAATGCTTTCCCACAGTGATGGACTGAGAGAACACAGTGTTTCTCTATGAGTCATTCCGTATTACATCCTGGGGTCTGATTAATGCTGCTAGAATTATGGCCCCATTAAGACACTGTCAAAGTGCCTAGAGGCACCTAAAGTTAATTCTCTAAAGGTACCTTGAGCTGCAAAATTCAGTTTGACAGCATTGCCTCTGGGCTGAGATCCCTACAGATAATTCTGACCCTCACACAGACTCCCTGTGATGGAGCTGCTGTTTGCAGACCTGGAGCACTGCTGCATTTTACACTTTTTTCTTTCCTACTGCATGCGAGAATGTCATCATCAAACTTTAGCTGAAAGACAATAATTTGAACTGTACACTAATTGCTCATACTTTGAGGATCTCACAGCCACTATTAAAAACATAAAAGACCCGATGCTGCTGCCACCTGTAACAGGATTTATTCTGAGTTTACAATGTTGTCACAAAGGATCAAAATCTGACCCTAACATATACAAGACCAAATAAGGCAAAGCAAGATCACCCTGGAGCGTTATGAACTTCAAAAGGAGTTCCTAATACAACAACTGGTCACAAATTTAAATTGTTAATATTTTTTTTTCAGTCAAGGAAGTAGATTGGCTTTTTCTCAGACAACGCAAAGAGGTATTTTTTTCCTGGGGAAATGTGTCATGCTGTTCACTACTAATAATGTTAACAAAGATCTCCTCTTGTGCTATGGACTACTAGCATTCTGGACACTATGGAAGTGAAATGTATGAGAAGAAGTGTTATTAGCCACATGTTTCCACTAACAAGCATAGCTTATAAATGCAACAGTGTTCTTGGTCAAATCTATATGCTGCTGTATACCTTTTCTGCCAAGCAATTTTCACCTTTTTTTTTTTTTTTTTTTTTGACACTTCCCAGGCGGTCCTTAAAATGATTTGGCATGAAGTAGATACTTCCCAGTTTGTTCTCTTCCAGCTCCTTGCTATCATCTAATTTTGTTTCTGTTGTATTTCTTGGAGTTGCTCTGCTTTCTGAATAACAGGAATGGGTATTTTTACACCTGCCTTTACCATCCAGCAGGAGCTAACGTAACTACCAAAGAGAATGGCAATCTTTAAGCTAAGGTACAGCAAGCTTGTAATTAACAGCCACATCTTAATCAATTACGTAAAATCTAATACAAGAGCAACCAGAGCTGGGTGCTGCCTGCAGTGCAGATCTACTCTTCCCAAACCTTTTGTCTCTGGAGTCGTGCTCTCTTTATGCAATAACAGAGATTGCCTCACTCATTGCCATGTGGGTCAGAGCAATGAGCAAACAACCTTTCCTAGTGAGGATGTACAGCATCCAGCACACAGGGCAGCACAGACTCCCAGACATGCACTAGGATGTCAGTTAATACCACCAGCTGGTCTTGCTGGTTAACAAGGCATAAACACTCTCACATCATTTGACAGGACGTAATATCCAATACAGGCAAAACAGGAACAAAGGTACTTGCATCACCTCTTATCCTCCTAGCCTCCCAGGTCACTTCAGAACAGAATCAAGGGTCTCTTCGCTTCATGCTCAGCCCTGTCAGTGTTTGAGCTCTGCAGAAAGGATCCCAGCTGGACAGCAGCAGAAGGCAATACTTCTCTGAGCTAATACAGCTCTAGTCCCACAGTGCATCTGTTAAGAGTTTTTCTTCGCGCCTAAGTTTTCTAGTAAAGATGGAAAATGAAGGCCTAAGTCACTGGAATTTTCTCTGGGATACTTTAGTGTAAAACTGGTAGAATGAAAGTCCAACCTACATCTACATAGTTCTGCTATTGCCTCTGTACTGGATCACATCAATTTATAATTTCTTAGAAGTGTTATTCAGAGGAATTTATATTAGTACTATGTTAGGCTTTTTTTGAAATACTTTAAAGTCCAACTTCTCATGGCCTGGCCTGATTTTTGGAAGCTATAAAGGAAAACAAAATCCATACAAAAGTTGTGTCATTGGATCCTTGCATTCTAATTTTTTTAGGAAGAATAAAAATAGTTATCTCTAATGTGACTTACTACTAAGAATAGGTCAAATTAGTTTTGAAGGAGAACCAAAGCTCTATTATTGCTGGCAAAAAATGGGAATAAACTAGTCAGAAAAGCTTTGCTATGTCAGAACACTGCTGTACACTTTGGAAGAGTGACAAGTGACAAAGAGGCAATGCCATGTGCAAGACAAGCACGCTTAAGGACAGCACTGCATGCTCAGAGCCTCTGCAGGTAGGTCATTCTTTTATGTAACATCGGTTACGTCCTCGCTTCCCAGCATGCCAGTTAGCACATGAGCAATCTCACTGATTGAAAGCAGGTGCTGGATCTGTGTATGTACACAGCCACCTATGAAGAAATGTTTGGGGACTGTCCTAGTGATTCAGTAAAATGATCTCAGCTGATTCAGACTTCCTCAGTTCTTCTGGTTACTTGCTGGACCTGAATGTAGGTCAAAATCACGACTAACGAATTTTTCATCTCACCTGAATGTTCTGGAAGCAATTTTCTACTTAGCTCTAACAGTTAAAGGGAGCTGCAGCTCTAATTAAGAGAAAATTTGAGGTATCGCATTACTGTTCTCCATTTCAGCACCAGTTGAGAGAACATTAAGGATGACTACATATCTAATGTTTGGGAACATTTGCTGGACATACACTTTTATTTTTATTCACCTGTGTGAACTATATAGAAATGTTTTGTGTTAGTCAGACTAGGGAAGGAAGATGCACAATGCAGAGCCATCACCATGCATGAAAGAGGCTTTGGTATGGCTTACATTAGGACCTCAAGAGCTGTTTTCAGCAACACGTTTCACACACCCAAAGCATTTATAAAATCTCAACTGTGGGGCCTTCAAAGTCATTATCCTAACATCATTGCAAGAAGCTAAAGAAAAGTTATTATCCCTGCATACACCTGGGAAATTGAGATACAAGGAGATTAGGTGACTTGCTCAGTGGCACTGGAAGGCAGAGCAAAGCAGTCTGGCCTCTTCCTTACTATCCTCCTGCTCTCCTCTTCTCCAGCTGAATCCAAACCAAAGTTCACAAACTACTTTTAAGAGCAGGAATCATTTTTGACCTCTCAGACTTAAAGAGTGACAAACACACACAGTTAAAGGTTACAGCAAGAAGGAAGTGTGAATTATATCAGACAGCTTAAGCTGGTATCAGCTGGCAAAGCTCAGCAGAGGGGGCAATGAAAGTGAATCAGTGCAGCAGCAGATTTGACTAATGACTGCTACGAAAAGTCAAATGAAGGAAGCAGTTTTCTATAAATCTCAGTCTGATTCCTCTTTCCTCAAGCCCTTCTCCCTGTCATTCTAATAAGACAGGAAATTGCACTGCTTCTCTTCCTCTTTATTTTTTTTCTAACTGTCCGGGTACTGTATTTTTGTAGTAAACATTTGCTGTTCTAATCAAACTTAGGTATATTTAAGATGCTGTTCTTGCATTTTCACTCCTCCAAAAGGCATCTATCCATTTGGGCTTGACTGCTTGAGTGTGGTTTGACAGAAGGCATTAAAACCAAACAAACTGTATTTAATTATTAAAAAAATAAAATCAGACCACTTTCATAGCATTGTACTGTTGAGACAACTCTAAAACAGTGATGAAAATTAGCCACATGTGCAAATTCATACACTATTTTAGTGACTAAGCATGTCAGTAAAGTAACTGTAGAAACAAATGGCTCACAGTTGTCCCTGGTACAGTGTTCATCTGTGAATTTAGATGCATCTGAAAGCTTTAACACAGGGATGATCTCTAAGGAAACAACAGAGCTCTATAGCACTGGGGGCCTGCTGTTAGTTTTGAATTTGCTTTATTTACTCTTGTGCAGTAATAGCTAAAATAATTTTTCTACTGCTAATTTGGAAGGGAGAATTTCTACTAACAACATTTACAGTCTTCTGCTTCACAAAATCACTGAGGTTGAAAAAGACGTCTTAAGATCATCAGTTCCAAACATCAACCAACCTTCACCGTGCCCACTAACCGTGTTCCTCAGTGCCACATTCCCATGGTTCGTGAACACCTCCAGGGAAAATGACCCCACCACCTCCCTGAGCAACCTATTCCAGTGCATTATCACTCTTTCTGAGAATAAATTTTTCCTAATATCCACCCAAAACCTCCCCTGACACAACTTAAGGCCATTACCTCATGTCCCTTCCTGAAAGGATTTGCTGGTTCCATGTTTTCTGACAATTAAATTCTTCCAAATGGGATCTTATTTCCATAGCACGTCAGTTTAGCCAGCACCAGAGCAAGTTTTTGATCAGTTTAACCATGTGCAGTTTGACACAGTCCCAACAAAACCCAGTCTAACCAAAGAGGGTCAACTAAAATTCTATGCTAATCTATTTACATGCCATCTTTGACTCCTTGAAGTTACGGGCCTTTCACAGTTGTACATTTACCTGTACAAACTTAACAATAATACATGGCTGGCACAGTTGTGGGTGGGCTGCTATGTTTCCGTCTGGGAAAGTATGTGTTTTGGTGTGTATCTAAAATCTGGAAACATTAGCTATCTATCCCAACACCTCCTGCCAAAATTTTTGCTTTTCCTGTAGCAAAATAAGTGTCAGATGGCAGATTCTGTAACTCTTTCAGTATCACACACTAATTACATCAGAAGAGGTTCAGAGAAAAAAGGCCAGTTTACTTCCAACAACAACAAAAATATCAAATAAGTGTCCTTCAGAATTAGGTTCTCAGTCTCTTACAAGTAGATGGTCATGCTCTCTGCCTGTAAGGTGAGAGGTCTCTTCAAAAGAAAACCCTGGTTAGACAACAGGAGCTACTTAGTTCTGAGATACATGCACTCAATAAGGGACTTCAGTTTCAGATCTGCTGCGCAATAACTGTATTTATTTCAGATTTCTAGCTGATCTTCTCCCCTCCAGTCACTATTCCCCACCTCCAGGTTAATTTTATCCTTGGTCTCATTCTACTAATCTCACTTTCACAGGGAAACAAAGTTGCTCTACAGAAGTGGAAGAAGATCATGATAGTACAGAACTGGTTAGAGTGAAAAGCTGATTAGGCTGCTGACAGAGAGGTGTCTCTGCTGTCTCTCCTGAGTTAACAGACATTTGCATACCTGGGGATGGAAAGGTTATGGAAGGGTGTTTTCAGTTCTCTGAAATTTCAGAGGGAATAGAATCAACTCCTAACAAGACCAAATAGGCTTTTTTTCACTGCCAGGGAACAGTCACTGTTTTAACAGAGACGTTGTTCTTAATTCTGCTTTTCAGTGTTTCATCTGAGACCTTCTCTATTCAGTAAAAGCGTGATTATTGCCAATTAAATGGCTACAGACTAACTTAGACTCATTGCATTCTATGACTATCAATTTTAAAATGATTTCTCATGCTACTTATAATAATTGCGTAGTAATGAGTAATAGTGAATTGGTGGTAGGAAAAAAAATCACATATAAAAGGAATTAGCAATTTGAGATGTCTTAATTTTGTGAAGAAAGTTCTGCTTCGAACACATTTCTGTTCCCAAATGTGATTTTCATGTATTACTGGCAATATTCTACACAGGCTCTCCCTTATTACTAAATATTTACGCTGTTCATCAGCCAAAGATAGTACCCTATATTTAAAGTCCTGGGAACACATTTAATTAAATATTCCCACCAGTTTATTATGACTGTGTTGACCATATGGTGTGCTAAATACGCGCATGGAGGAAAAACAGAGGAACCTTAAGACATCATCTTTAATTTGATCATCACTTGTTACGCTAGTAATGACTGATTTATTTTCTCCAGTGTTTTTTATTCAAGCCAAATGAGTGTTACCTACAAGGCCCAAAGCACCTGGATTCTAAATTAAGCCAATTAGTTCAGCCAAATGACTTTTGCGACAAAGAATTTGCCAGAAAAGCTGCATTATTTCCGTAATTTTCCTAAACTGCAGTCTTCACAACAAGTAGTTGTGGTGACTCAGGTGAGGCTTCTGTTCGTCAGAGAAGGAACACAGGGCAGATTCCTTTTCTGAGATATTAACATTCCAGATTTTTTAGATCCTCAAAAGATGCTGTCATTTTTTGCAAAGGCTGTGGCTTAAGATGAGGTCAGCACAATGCCGCAATATTGATTAATGTGTTAACCACTGACCATGCTTTGCAGAGTAGTCAGATTTGCCTGCAGGATGAGGCAGGGTGTTGTCGTATACATTTGAGGTTCACAAATTAAAACTGGGGACAACACTCCGAAGCCAATTGTCTAATATACACTAGTGTTAAGCGATGACTTATTCCAAAATATTGCAGCTACAGGGACTACAAATCTATCTATGTAAATACAGAGTACTGAAGTAATTAAACAACTCTAAAGTAAACAATCTCATTTTGAGGTAATTTCCCTGTACTGAACAAAACTTTACCAATTTTAGTTCCATATTGTTTTTTTTCTCAGAAGGGGATTAATTCTCATAATTTGCTGCTTTAAAACTACCTACAATCCTTATCCTAAAGGAGATTTATTTTAATTAGGGAATTAAACAAATACAGGTATAAGAATTATACTACAAAGTTTTTAACTTAATTTTTACACTGACATTAACATTATAATGTAAACATATATATATATATATATATCATCTATTGCTTCCTAAATTTTGTTTAAATTCTTAATTTGCATCAAACTGCTTTTGGATTGAAATTAACAGATCGGTAAAAAATGCCGAAAACTCATCATATGAAACATTCATTATAGTTAATAACTAAAAATATCTTCAGTACAATGTCTACACACAAACATATCAAAAGACTGCACTGCACTAAAAGACACGTTTTAAAAGGAAGCGCTCTCTTTGTTTTCCAGATAGGACTGACTGTACTATTACTGACAAGATTTCAGAATTATCACGCTTCAGGCGCTTATAAAAATTCCTCTTCATCTGCTGAAAGAGTAGAACTTCTTTTTCCCAAATTTCTCAACCCAGGAATAAAACTGGTGCAAAAAAATCAGTTCTTTGGTCCGCTTTTGTCACAAAATCGTTACTATTCCGAGTTGGTTAAAGAAAGACATTTCAACAAATTCAGCACTCAGCTAAATTTCCAATAAATTGAAAGGTGTACATAAATAAATGTACTCTTACAAAAAGTACCAGATTCTAGTTTAAGTTCCTTATGCTGCATCAGCCCCTTGTGTTTGCTTCTTAATCCAGTCCCTCTGAGAGCCTTCAGCTCTGCCCCTGGGAGCTCCTGACTTTGCAAGGTATGGCAGCAGCCTTTCTCCAGTTCCTGCAGCTCTGTCTTGCACACTGACACCTCCTAGTATGCCTGGAAAAATAACACTAAGACTGACCATCACAGAAAGAGTTACATTTTTCTTCCTAGGAATTTTAGCTTATAAACAGAAGAGTGCTTTTATTGGGTATTAACAACAACAACAACTTAAAAACAAACAAACAAAATCCAAACACAAAGAAAAGTTGCAACAGAAAAATCAAATCCTGGATAACTGAAACAACATTGGATTAAAGAAAATCCCCAAAGCATAACTAGGCTGTGGGAAGGAGGAAACGTAACAAAACAAAGCTTTGCTCTGTGCCTGGGTGACTGAAACAACTCAAGAATTAAGTGATAAGTACACTGAAAATGCAGTCAGGATCATTACTGTGGTTTTACCCTCCACATCAGAAGAAGGAAACACAGTTCGCCTTGGAAACTATAGAGGCAACATATAAATATCTAACAAATGTTTCAAAACTTCAGGAGTCCATAGCCAGTGTACATTTGAACAAACCAATAACACTAAATATCCTGATCTGCCAGATCATCCAGGTTCACAGAACTCTATTTTCAGCCTCTAGAACAATCACTAAGAATACAGTTCAGTTCGTATGGTCATCCTTAAGCAAATTTCCAAGTCCTATTTCTGAACAGAACTGACGAACTGAAGTGATGTCAGTTCATACTGACACGGTACACTACAGTTAGACTACACCTGTGTTCTCAGGCAGAGGAGTAAGAGCATCCACTATTTCTGACTTTCTGTGTAGGCTGCCAGGATCATGGGCTAAACCCAAAGGAGTAAACAGGCAGCAGCTGGGCAGGGCGTGGGAGGGGAGCATCTGGGCTGAGTTTGACTCAGTCACCCCCTACTCACTGACTCATGTGCTACTGCAGTAGAAACTGCTGTAATTCGTGCTGGTTGCAGTCAGGTATAAATTAGCTCTGATATAGAGGAGTAAGGAGTGGTAAGACTGACATGCTTTCCCTGCTTTTAAGTAATAATTTTTTTGGATGGAGAATGCTTTCTATGCCTGTCTTTTGAAAGATCCGAGTTAAAGCCTAGGATCCTTTAGGGCTTTCTAGTTACCTGTAAATTACTTCATAGCATTCTCACTGGGCTTTAGGAAGAAATTAACTATTATCATTGCCTACCTGCAAAACCACTCCTTAAGCTCTCTCAGTCTTTCCATTTGTGCTACATCCCCTGGAAGGCGAAGTATTACCCTTCTACAATTTTGACTGGGATACAGTTGCAAAAGTTTAGATACAAGTATTATTTTTGGAGTTTCTTTTTGTTGGAAAAGCTATACAACTTTCTACAGCTATCCCAACTAAATACTGGGAATTAAATCCACCTGGCTACCTCACATTCAGCCTACCTGCAGCAAGATTAAATGCACTGATAGAGCTATAATTATTATTTTATTATTCTTTGGCTCCTACATGTTTTCTGTTTGAGTCATCATGCTGGTGCCAGCACTGTAAGGTAGGCCTGGCACAACAGGTTTCAGATGTACACTACTGACGCTGTACATCTGTAGTCTGTACTTACAGACTATACTGCCTGGAACCTTGTGCATGGCATCATGAAGTACCAAAGAGGAAAGAAAGTACATGGCAGTAACCAGTTCCCTAGGTAACAAAGAGATACTATTACAAGAGAAAGTGGCATCACAGAAGTAAATAAATAAATGCATGCAGTAAATGGCCACAAGCATAACTAACACTACTGGATACTGTGGAGAACAGAGTGGAGCAGAGCATGTAAATTCATGTACCTTGTATCGGGGAGGAAACACAAAAAATGCTTCCCCTAGATGAAATGATGTGTTTTTAGGCAGCCAGGATCACTCTGCCTCCCAGCCCTCTTCCTCTTACCTCCTAACTACTTTTGCAACATTTTCACATTACCAACAGCTACTAAGCAACAGGAGGTTTCCAGAAAGTGAATCACTCTCATGTGGCTGATAGGCTGGAGTGCAAGAGGGAGATTAGTGACCTGACAGTGCACAGCCCCAAATATGTTGTACTGCCAGATAACCAACATGGCCACTGAATGTAGCAAAATGTAATAAATTATAAATGCTTTAAAAGGATATAATTATAGTCATGGTTTATAACTATCACAGATAGAAGAGTTAGGCTAAAAAGAGTGGTGTATGTTAGATGCCCAGCTGATATGTGGCATTAGGCATTCCATATAAATAAGATATTCCCTTAAAGTTAGCTAGCCAATGTTTAAATTAGATTTTACATCACAATATGAAAGTGTTAGGCTTTGGACTGATAGTAATAATTTGGGGTACTAAGAAAAAGGAAAGGAGGACAAAGCCATACAAGGTTAGTTAATTACCAAGGTAAGCAACAGATTTTGACAGAATTGGGAATGTTTCTGGCAAGAGACACATTTTTGACTGATGTTTTACTATTTTTTTTTTATTTTAACAGAATAAAAGAAGATAGATCTTCTGAAAAAGGCCTCAGGAGGTTATCTTCGCCATTACCTTATCTCCAGGCAGGACTGACCTCTACTTCAGATTTGAAACAGGTTTGTCTGTCTCAGTCTCGTCTATTGTTTTTGTTGTTGTTTGTTTGCTTGCTTTTCCTGAAAGAGATTTGTATCGGATGTTTTGATGGTTTGTTTTTCCTAACTCAAGCAGAGCTTACAGCAACAGACATTGCCATCAATCTTTACAAGTACTTTTTGTAATACTTAGTTTTAGGGCCCGTAAGTGAGGGCCAACCAAAGCACATTTGTAGCATAGACTGAATCAACTGTAGAGTAAACGTAGACTGTATAGAATAAAAACAGTTGTGAGTATGAAAAATCTTAGTGCTGCACATATTAGACAACTACTTCAAAATTCAGAGCTGTTCTCTCCCTTTTTAAATTGTTACACGCAGGGATACTTGGTTATTGGTAGATGAATGGGGTCTGATATTCTGAGAACGCCTTCATTTCAGAAGTTTGTAGTATATTTTGTACTTTTGGTTTTTCTGTTTGTCTGTTTTATTAAGAACTTCAGCTCAGCCTTCAATCTTGCAGATGCCATTTTATTTCTGGAACTAACTACAAATATTATTTACCTGCCTACCTGAATCTAGACACTTCTTTTTCAGCCTCTAGTTTTGCTATTGTTATTCTGACACATCTTAGCTCTCTGGTAGAGGAAGAATCTTCATTTTCAGTAAAAGCAGTACAACAAATGAGCAGGCAATGATTCAGCTCTCAAAGGACATAGCTGCTACTGTTCTTTTCTTCTGTACTGTCACTCAACTGCCCTGAATGAAATAAGAACACGAAAGACATGGAGCATTTTGAAAGAACAACTAAAAGCATCCAACACAAATGTTTGTGTTGATTTAACTTTAGAATAAAACTCCAAATATTTTTGCCTGAAAAATCTATATATATGTCCAGTGAATAACAATAATCAGTGCAAAGACATTAATATTTAAAAAACCCTTCTGGAGGAGTGTGGTGAAACTGTTCAACGCTCAATAATCAAAGTACTTTGAGTTCCAGTGGGCTTCTGTCTGCACAACAAACTCTTATAGTAAAATAGCAATTAAGAATGATTAACTTCAAGCTGAAATAAAATGGATGATCGAATATGAATGAACTTCCTACGTGCCTACACTATTGACTGACTATTCTCACATGATCAATTTGATGACATATTTTAAGGGGCATTCAGGATTTATTTTATAACATCCCTTTCAAAAGAGTATGGTAGCACACAAAGACTCACACGTACAGCAGTTAACATGATCTGCAACTTAGCATTTAACCAACACCAGTAATTTACCATTTGCCCACTTTATGCATACTATTTTCTATTCCACTTATGTTCTTATTTTTTTTTTTCCAAGTATTTTAATAACCCTAGGGAAAAAATGATAGTGTGTATATAAAATTACAATCTTCAGCTGAAAAAAATGCTTGTGGCTTCACAGTTATTTCAATTTAGAGCAGCTGAAGATCTGCTTCAGCATTTGTACAGCAAGCATACCAATCCTCAAGCACCATTATGAAGAGCTTTGTTTCTTTCTTAGGTCAGGGTAATTGATGTGAGAAAAAAAAAAGATGCTGATAGAACAGAAAAAAATTGTGGAGAGAAAAAGAATTCTAAGCAAAAAATTGCCTGTAACATCATTTCTCTAGTTTCACTTCTCATAAACTGTCCAGTGGAAAACAAAGAGGGAGAACTAGTGATGCTTCATTTCATTATTGTTTACAGATAGCACCTCAAAATAAAAGTTTCTTCAGGACAGCAGTTCTAAGTCAATCCATCAGGAGGTCCATACTGATCAACTGTGCAACAGACTTCCCTGCAAGACAAACTCTGAAGCTACAGGTGGATAGTCTGACTACCTGGTATGTGTCATGCTGTGCAATACAGGCTTCTAATCTGCACATAACTAAACAAACAGCCTCCAGGGATAGATCTGTACAAAAAAAAAAAAAACAAAAAACCTGTAGCAGAAAAGCTTACATGGATGTTTAATAGCTTCTAATTGGGTGAACAAATCCTCATAGGTAACACACGCCTTTTGCAATAAGTTAAGAGGTTTATAGGACAGTAGTTTAAAAAGACATTCATTTCCAGATTTGCTTTAAAATGTATCTGTTACTACCTCTTGGAGACTGCTTTCTAAACTGAACAGACCTTTCTGAGTTACTTATTACAAAGAGCATTCAGTGCCTGAGTACAACCGAAATGTATTTCAGCCTATGGAAAAGTTATTCTTTCTATTCACTATCAGGGGCAAGTCCTGGTACTGAAGCTTGAGTGATATATTTTTGATAACTTGTGAACATCTAACCAGATCTCTTGAGATCAAGAAGAGAGTAAATGTCCTCTTGCAACAGCTATTGCAGGATGAAGAGTTGTTTATAGAAGGATTCCCATTATTGCTTCTATTTGTAATCATCTTTGCAACTATTTAACTCCCATCCAATTAAGCACAGATTCTGAATAATGAGACACCTCAACTCACGGCATCTGTAATGCAGATGAGTCTCTATCACGTTTTTTTTTCAGCTGTTAGCGTACAGGGATAGGGAGTATCTCTTGCAATATTTGTACATGATGAAGAAGAGCAGTGAGTCCGAACTCTACTATAACACCAACCACTAACAGCTTTACTGTGGGACTGTTGTTCCATTCAAGCAAATACGAAAAATGAAGGAACGCTTAAAACTCTATCTCAGCCACACTAATCCTGTGAAAGCAATGACTCACCTTGTAATGGCTTTCCATAAATTAGACAGCTAAAAATGGGTAGAAAGCGTGAAACCATTAACAGTTCCTATAGTGTAAATTCTCTCACCCCATGTGAAGAAACGCATGGCAGCAAAAATAAGAGATGAAGGTGTCATCACCCATCACATTTAGATATATTGTTAATAATTCAAATCTTTCTCCTTTGGAGCATACAGTTTTAGAATGAATCATGCTTTATTTCCTTTTTCAAATGAAAATGGAGGTTGTTTTGTTCAGAGATTCAATGTGTTTTCTTCCCAGCTATTAAAAGAAAAGAGATTAAAACGACTAATTACATGTGACGCCAGCATTATGCCATAGTAGCACCCTGCTGTAGCAATGTTTGGTATGTTATCTTCTATGCATCAGCACAGAAATGGGAATGATTTGACAGATAAAACTGTCAACACAGGAAAGAAAAAGCAATACACAACTTCGTGAAGCAGAAAGAGGTGGAAGAAAGTGCACTTTTGTACCTGTGAATAGTCTTTGTGAGTAGCATCCTCTCTCGCTCCACAGATCAGGTCAGTCACCTGGGCCTGGCAGGAGTGGTGTGTGCTAGCAGGGCCCCACTGTGGTTACTGCTTCGTAGAAGTACATGATAAAATACAAGCTGAAAACAATCTAAACTTGGCTGCTACACTAAGATAGGAGGTTAAACAAATAAATGAAGCCTTTATTCAACATCCTATTTTATTACTTTTGAAGGAATTAAGGAATTTGCTAACTACAAGGTGCCAGTATACCAGACCTTATATACACAAATTCCAATAAGGCCCAGAATGTAACTGACAAACATCAATTGCTGAAGAGCTTGGTTAAGCTCCACAATCCCAAATATCTATTTCAGGTGCTAAAAGCAAAAGATACAACCAGATGCCAGGCATAAAGTGCACAATCTCATGCTACAAAAAAAACTACAGCAGTGCCATTCTCCTTGGATGGGTGAGAGGAGCATGGGCCTTGTACCCAGAATTGGCAAAAGCCTCAATACCAGTGTTCATCACCCATGAACATTTCCTAATTCACCAGGAGCTTTCCCTCTTTTTTCCCCCTTCATAAACTCCAGGCATTTTTCACTCTAGCAGGACCTTATCAAGCTGTTAAAGTGACTTTAAGAGTTATTACATCAGTTTTGCATCAGTCTAAGAGGGTCTGGTTGCATTACAGGATGCATTAGTCTGTAGTCCACCAGCACAGAACACTGCAGCGTAAGAGGATTGCAACTCATAGGCTACACTGGCACCACATAAGTGGAGGCTGGGTGAGGCATGAGGAAAGAAATCACTATTCCCACCCAGAGCACTTTAGCTACAACATATAATCTCAAGTATTTAGCTAGCCATCTAACCGTATCTCCAGCAAAAAACACTCGTCTATTTTCCTCTTTTATGTTGAAACCTATTATTTTCTTCAGGTAATTTTTTTTTAACCTTAATCCATTAACTTTATGTGCTTTGATCTTTCCATAGGGAATGTATTTTTTCTCTTCAAAGACAGAAAGAGAAGATACTCTCCCCAGTCCATAGCTTATATTCTCTCCACATGTCACAGCATGACTGCTTTTTTCTTCTTCCCTTTTTTTTCTTTCTTTTTTTTTTTAATTTATTAACATTTAAGAAATCAAATTTCAATTTAGAAGTGAGCCTGGCAAGTTTATTCCTGATGACAAAAGGTGAATGCGGTCTCTGATGAAAAATCTGAAAGACATTATGCACACAATGCTGGAGCAAACTCTCCCAACAAAAGGTTCGTTGAGGCAGAGCAGCTGCAGGAGAGCAAAGGTAGTCACAGACCAAAGGTGAGGAAAGAGCCAAAAAAGGAAAGAGCAAGGCAGAGATGATTATGTTTTACCCCAGTAACCCACTTTCCGCATATATGAGCCTCACTGGATAAGAATATCTCCTCCTACCAGCATCACGCTATTACAACCTACTGCTCCTCTATTATTAACTGGTGGTTATTAACAGATGCATCACGAAGCACCAGGCATGCTTGTAGGAGTTACAGAAAATCACGAGTAACAGAAGCCGTCACCCTGAAGCCATCTTCCTAGCCAAACACTGAGTAAAAGTTGCTGCAGGCTGCGTTATTTCCCAGTACTTTGAGAAAAAAAAAACCTCAGAAAGAAGGTGTGGAAGTCTTAACTTTTTAAAAAATGTATCAATTTCTGGAATGTTGTGACATAGACACAGTCCCACACCAACCCAATTCTGTGAGACAAAGTTGGAGGACATCAGCAAAGGAAAGATATTCATTAAAGCTCTGGGACAAATACAAAGTCTACTCTCTATTTCTCTGATGCTATAGGTAGATGACAAACTATTTGTTAGTGTTTTCTTATCAAACATGCTACAAAGGATTCTTACAAGCTTGCTATAAAGGATACCTATAATCTTGCTATAAAGAGCAGATAAAAAGATAAGCACCAACAACATATCCCATGTAGAGCAAAGCACTACTGGGAAGAAACCTAGATTGCCTGAACCGGGACAAACACCACCTCAGCGAACTGGAGGCGAGGCTCCCAAAAGGGGAAGCTCAATTCCTGTACCATCCAACAGCTACCATTTCAATTTTAGATAGCCTGACAAACAAACAAATAAAACAAATTGCCTATCACAAAACAACCCATTAATTCACACACATGCAAAAATACAAGCCTCTCAGGATTTTATTTCCAACCACAACAAAACACTGAGTTGTCAAGTAAAGCATGCTTTGCATCATAACATCCATATGCAGAGGATAGCTCTTGCACAGCCTCATGGAAACATCTAAATTGGGTCTCCACTCATTTGCACAGAACAGCTGCCACTAAAAAACATCAGCTGCTTGGAAAAAAACCCTTCATGCTCCCAGGCAGAAGTGTTTGTTCCTGTTCTGAATATCTTCTCACCTAGAAATCTCACACTTCTCGCAGGGTATTATGATCTTCTCTCTTAATTCTTGCAAGGACAACTTATTCGTTTCTAATCTCTGAGTTAAACATCCTGAGTGTTCACCTGAAGAGCAGTTCTATACAAAAATCTATGTTGTATGTGGAAATACGAAACATGTTACATTCTCTGGAAGGCTTTACTTTTCCAAAAGGACTTAATTTTGGCAATAACAATAAGGAATTCTCAGTTCCAAATGCCCCCACATTACTTACATTAAATAAACATAATCTTTGAGTCTTTTTATTTTAAGGGAATGCAAAGTCAACTACAACATCTTCCCTTTTTTCCCATTTTGAAGACAGGAGGACTGAGACAGCACTGATTTCCTTCTGTGTATAATATAGTGAGACAGTGTGATGCCTAATGTAGCAATGAGTCGTGCTTGTTCTACATTCCAGTCTATCCTTACATTCTCTTCACTCAGTCTATCTGTATTCATAGTAAAAATAAAGCAGAAACAATCTATTCCATCTCAAAGGCACATGACCCCAATTCAGCCTTGCTCATTATCTGACATAGGTATGCAACAGAAGCGATGGTATTGCCTCAGTAATTCTTCCCACATGAATATAACTTAGGGAAATGTATCAAGTTCCTTCATTTTTAGCAGGACAAAGATCCTAGTTCTCATCACTGTGTGATCACATCTCAGTGTGCACATATAGTACAGACAAAGCTAGTCAAGTTTTGTCCAAAAAGCCCTTTAACTAGGAACTGGGAAAGAATGGCTTAGCATGACCATCTCTCTGCCTCTCCATGTACATAACAATAATGCCTAGAGTTCTACTAGTTGATGTAAAGAGTATGGGAAAGAGAAAACCTGAAATGTCAAATCTTCCATAAGTGACAGTACTGGGCTGTTGATCTTTTCAGTGATCACATGCCTTGTATTTCTGCAAACAATCCATGATGCTGCTGTTTGAGGTGGGAAATTAAAGTAAAGGAAGCATCCTCCACCTTAATAATTATCATTTTTTTGAACTGCTCCCAAGACAAGACTTTATAAATTAGAGGTTGGCAGAGCAGAAAATATAAGGGTCTTTCCGGAATTCACAAGTTCTGCTTGGCTTAAAAAAAAGTCAATGCCGTCATCTTAATTCTTCAAATACTCCAAGTGAATTTTCTTCTGACCTCAGTCTGCAGTCAGCCTTGTCCGGCACGAAAGAATGAAGCCAACTTTGCCTAGTTTATTCTCTCAATAAGAAAGCCAAAATCAATAAACCCAGACTACTCTACTTGGACCAAATTAGAGGAAATTGTAGCTCAGAGCAGAGGGATTCCCTTTGTTTATTTGACAGCACCAGGGAATTACAGCAGTCCTGCTTCCTACCACCACTGGCTGCCTGTTAGATATATTTCCGCTGTTAAAGCCCAGAAACACACACTACTACTGTCACAGCACAGACTCAGAGGAAGGCCATATCCAGGGGAAGTTAGGCTAGGAACCCTCCATCCCTTGGAGCTGTAGCTGATGCTCAGAAGTTGATGAATCTTAATGCTGTCACCAAGCAGCCTCAGGAAGGGAGAAGTCTCAAATGTAGACAGACAAGTCACATTCACCATGGAGAAGATTCAGGGAAGGCAGATTTCAAGTTAGACCATCTGCAGGTTAAGAAGGAACCACAGTGAAACAACAGAGAACTGTATTCAGTATATGAGTCACTGCCTAAGACACCTGGCTGCCAGGGACTGTTACGTGACTGCTGCTGTCAAGAGACGGAATGTTTGTTTGGTGTAGCAAGCTGTAACGATTTAGCTACATGATCTAGAGCCAGTGAGAATCCTCCAAGGATTTCATATTTAACTTCCTATGCAGATCTGATTTCTGGGACTCCTTTTTCCTCTGTTGGTTAGCACTTCATCTTCTAAAGGTCTTTAGTACTAGCAACCTTTCAGTGCCATCAAGCTTATAGTTTCTGGAGTTCTCATTACAAGAACTACAGATTTCTCCAAGACCACTGCAAGTCACCTCAAAACCTTGATACCTCTTGTACACTCACAGTATTTATGGGTGTGAAGCTCTGCTCTTCTCCCTGAGAACAGTATTTCCTTTCCCAAGGTGCAGGCCACCTCTTGATTCATCCATGCTCCTTATCTGACCCATTAAACTAATGCATTTCCTTCCCTAAATGTCTGATTCTGAAATTGTTGTTTTATTCTAAGTCAAAGTCCCTTTGTTCTTCACGGTATATGTAACTACCCAGACTTCTCATAAGAATGGTGGGGAGAATGCATTCAGGATTGAGAAGAGGCTTTACTTCTAAAACTACGTCGAAGTAGGTCCTCAGCAACCAGCTTTCTGGGAGTCAGCAGTGAAAACAGTATCTGCTTGCATAGTTCATAACTGGCTTTGCCAGGTGGGAGTTGAACAAGAAAGCACCTGTCAGTTATGGTTACAGTTAGGAGCTCGTTCTACTGCTAAAACATTTCAGTCTCCACACAGAACTTAAAACCAAATCCACTCACTCGCCTCAGAGTTAACTGGATAAAACTGATTGTCAGAACAAGGTCAGAACAAGGGCAATGAATAGGCTACTGCATGGGTCTCAGCTTTAGCTTTGCTGCTCTATCCACATATCGGTTATTTAAAGATGAAATAAAATAGATCACATTGCTTAATGTACACTAGGCAATTGGGAAATGACGTGCAAAATGTGCAGTTCAGTGTCAAGATGCCATGACACGTGATTTATTCTGCCTTTTCCTTCCCTTTTCCTGGTCTCCCTAGGAGAATTTGTTCAGTGCAAAGAAAAAGCATCAAAATGTTAAGTGACTTGAAATATTTCTGTACATATATTATCTAGTAAACAAGCTGATGAAAAAACATTACTGTGTGATCTTCATGGATGTGTGGGAGAAGGTATCGCAGCTGTCAGGGAATGACTGTACCACTCCTTTTTGGAAAGGAGTCAAATGTTTCAGAAGCAGACATTCATAGTCTGGTGGGATTTCTGCTGAACACATGGGATATCCAGACTGTCGATAACTTCCAGGAAGATAACTGCTGATTCATCCTGGCAATACCCACTCTCAGGCTGAGCTGTCCCTAGATCCCAATCAGCAGAAAGGCTCTCAACTACAACACTGACACCAGCTCAGAGAATTCTGCCTTGAAATTCTCATGTAAGCTGATGGTCTACAAGCAATCATTGAATCTCAGTCTGCTTTAGAAGTGTGGGAAACAACCAGAAACCCAAAGCCTTCCAGAAGGATTCTTCCGCCATTTGGTGCATCTGTGATGGAAAACAAAAACAGCCATATTTATACACAGTTCTGTCCCCTGCAAATACGAGTACTCGGCCAAAAACAATCCTAGGAAATCAAGCCTGCAGTATCCACCGCTCCCACCTTTTTTAAGGTACGCAAAGTCATCTTACCAGAGTTTTGCTTATTGATGCTCACTCTGAAGCCTATTTAGGAATCTTTGCATTTTTTCAAATAGACAAGTCTAAACATCTTGTGTCAAGTTTTGAAAGATTTGATCCCACTGAGGATGTTCCAGATACACAAAGTGCCAAACATTTTAACTGTTCAGTGATAGCACAAAGCAGATACACCTTTCCAGGATTAGGTCACAACCTTCCTTTTGCTGTTATTGATCAAAGCTCTTTGTTTCTTTGCTTCCCTCCCCCTTTCCCCATCTGAGTTGTCACCATGGGTGACAGCTGTCAGATGCAGCTATCCTCTGTGGAAATGGATGCTATTGGAGACACATGAAGAAAAGAGAAAGGGGAACATTCTGCAGCTATCAGAAAACCTAACCAGAATTCAAGAAGCTTTTGCACAGACCAACCTAAATGAGAGAGAGGTTTTTTTTTCTTTATAAGAGTTGTTGAGGATCAGAGCAGTAAGAAATGTCTAGTATTAGAACTCCTTTCTAAACTCCAAAAATTATGCACAAAACACCCTTGCATGTTACAGGAACCTTTCCATGCAATAATCTGTGCCAACAGCTGGAGGATGACAATAGACAAGTTTGTGTTTTCAAACAGCAGTGCCCTTCGCCTTACTGCAGCTCACTGTAATTAACACTACACTGAGTAGGGCCAGATTCACTAGCACATTAAATAGGAGCTATTTTTATATGTGAATTCAAATGAACAAATGTAATTTCTAACCATTAACCTCCCGAAGAAGACAACAAGCGAGCTCAAGGATAATTAATGATTTTCACAGTTTCTAGGAAAACTTTACCAGGACCTATATATATCTAGGCAGTCGACAAATTGCCTGACTCAGTCTAAAATGGCATCTAGCCCATTACAGAAATTCCACCTCCACAAAGCTGGGATCCTGGGTGTGGAGGAGATGCCGAGAAGTTCGTGCCAATTCCTAAGTCCTTTCCTTCGCAGATTCCCACTTACACAGCAGAGCTCGGTACTTTGGGCATACTGCTCTCTGATGGTTCAGAGATGAATTCCAGCAAGAGCTTCAGTACACAAGGCTCACTGGGAAAACCCACTCTTTATCTCTTCTTCAGAGATACATGAACTCCTGACCGAAGGAGGAGGTCTGAGGAGACAGGAAAGATACTAGGCTAAAGATCTGCCCTGCTTTTGACAGTCCAAAAAGAACCACCAGCATGGACGTAAGGAGCACTATCTGCTGAGCGTGCCCATTGAAGCTCCTGTGTGACTTTCCAGTAACGGGCATAGAGCTACATCAGGAGACAGCTGTGTTGGGTGTTAGGAAAAGATTCTCCGCTGATAGGGCTGTTGGACACTGCACAGCCTCCCCAGGGCAGCAGTCATGGCCTCAAGCTGCCAGACGTCACGGAGCATTTGGCCACTGCTCTCAGACATAGGGTTTGGATTTTGAGTGGCCCTGGGTGGAGCCAGGGATTGGCCTTGATGATCATTGCAGATCCCTTCCAATTTGGGATTCTGTGATTCTATGATAGGCAAAGTATTCATCTCCACAGCTGTTCCCTGAAGCAAGATCACCATGCACAGCATTTGTACTAGCTTAACAGTGCTAGAAAAATATGCGAGTAAGAAAGTAAAGGATGGAGTTGTTACAACCTGAACTGCAAAAGCCATACCTTGTGGGTCATAACTCCTGTCTTGGTAACCTTATCTAATAGCAGCCTGCTGCATGTGACAGTGACATATGAGCATGTATGGTTTTACTAAACATGCAGTCTACCGAGACAGTACTTACAAAGGAACAGAATGAGAGGTTTTCCCCAACTACCAAATTCTACCAAGCTTTTGCAAGAGGTGGTTTAGAGAGATAGAGGCAGACACCAAGTTAGAGAAGATTGCATTGAATATGAAAAATGAGGAAGCTTGCTTGCACGGAATCTGGATTTTGAACTCTGTGGGAGGAATATGAGCACTTGCATTCAAGCCAAATTTAATAATACATTCCAGTGATACGCTTTCTTTTTTTTATTTATTATTTATAAAAAACATCTCCAACACTTCCTCTCTTCCTGAACATCATATGTAAGGGTAACAGTAAAAAAGATGAAAGATCTACTAAGTTGTGACGTGTAACCTTTGGTCTGATTCCTTTGTACTTGATCCTGCTGTCCCATTTAGGTACAGCCTTGTTTCTGTATTATTGCTGGGACAACTTATCCATTCTACAGAAGTTTAAAATTTAGTGAAACACAACAAAATCCATCTTCTAAACCTCAACCCGAAATTTTCATCCATATTGGATTAATTAGTTGAAATCTCGGATGCTTGGGAAACAGTCAAATGTTATTTTCATTACCTCCAACACGTTCATTTGTGAGTGACCTTTTCAAACAGAATCACGGAAGGGCTGAGGTTGGAAGGGGAGGTCATCCTGTCCAACCTCCTGCTAAAAACAGGGCCCACAAGACCGGGTTGCTCAGGACATTTTCTGGTCAGATTTTCAAATATCTCCAAGAACAGTTCTCCAAACAACATTCCCAACCATATACGTAACGGTGCTTTCAGAGGTTATTTAAAGCCAAAACTTGCAACTTCATTTCAGAGAATGCAAAGAAGTCCTTTCATGATTTTGTAAAATATTTCCCCACGTGCAGAAATGTGAAATAAGAAAAACCTTTTCCCTACAGTGGCTGCATTTTTAATGCTGTTCAATTTTTCAATTTCATTCTCCAATTAAGATTTTAAAGTTTAATCATATAAATATCCACCTGGATCTGATACGAACATCTTAAAAGGAAACCAGCACATCCGGTATTACGTACTAACAACAGTTCAGTACAATACTCATCACTGTGTACTGCCAGGAAATACTCTCTCCAACTCTTCTGTTGATCACATAAGGAGCTTTGTAAACTGTGGATACTTCCTCTCCTACTTAACTCCAGTATAAGGACACCATTTGGTGAAGCAGGACACATCACATCCTCTGGTGTATTCCCACTGCCCATCAATTCTATTTCTCCGACTCCTTGCAAAGGCTGTCTCAATTCCACATGCTGTTTGCCATGTTTTATAATAATAAAAACTAGAGAAGTTCACAGCATTGAATCCTCACCAATACAGTCAGCTACTTGGTGCTTCCTAAACACAAGCAAAATACAGCTCAGATGTATAAATACGTGTTGACAACACCTGATTTCAATACCATTACCAATTTATATTAGAGACCACTGAAAAACAAACCAACAAAAAATAGTGAAATGGACTTAATATAGTTCTGATTTTCTAAAAGGTCATCCTTTCAGGTGACCTTGTGATACTGAGTCTAGCAGATGTGAGTTGCCACCTCAGAAATTTCTTTCTCATTTACTTCGAAGTAGAAGACTTGCCTTTTTTTTTTTCCTGTATACTTCTCATTAAATTTTGTATCTGAAGAGATCAAGGAACTTGATTAGGTATTTCAGATCAGGAACTTCCATTCTAATTATTTCACCTACAATATAATTCCAACTGACAAAACACTTGCAAAAGTATAGACAGATCTATTTCAATGAGTTACTCCTTTACACAGAAAACATAAGGTTTTCCACAACTGAACAGTTTAAAAACCCACCTTGCAATCATGTGATGACTGCTCAGTGGATAAGGGAAATGAGTTTAGAGGGGTCAAGTCCAGACAGAGAAAAAGCAATTGCATCATTAAAAAATGCCATCATAGTTAATTCCTGGTAATGGCTACGAGTAATGACAGCACAGTACTGAATGACGCAGGTGAGAGGATATTCTCTCTGTAAGTCGTAATTGCCTAAGATGAGCTGTTCAGTCAATTTGTACTTATTTGAGACAGTCTGTACTGCCCCTTTCAGGGCATCATAAACATTTCGCTAAAGCTGTCAGTGAGAATCTTCCATGCTTCCTGCATCCTGGCTGAAGGGCAGTGAAAGGAAGGGAAAAAGCACACTTAATACCAAGCTCTCTTCTTGAACTATGCCAGTTCCTCCTGGGAGCAGTACATACCTGTGTACACAAACATGGATTTGCCTGGTGCTCTACAGCCTAAATATCCATTTTTGAGCAAGGTCTTAATTGAGTAAATAGCATTTAAAAAGGGGAAATGCTCCTTCGGCAGACTAGTTCAGCTTCTACTACAACCACTTCAAGTGCCCTATAAATTAATCTGCTGCTGGAACTATCAATACAAACCACCTGGAGGTCAACTCCAACACATTCCAAGGAAAGGGATCACTGAATTAAATATATTTGGGTTTCACCTAGCTCACATTAGCCTATTTTCAAGAACGTTTATTGTGAAACATATTCACTTTGCCTCTACTTGCCACAGATAATTTCCAATTGTCTCCATTCTGGTATTTATTTCTTCACAGAGGCCCTCAGGACAACATTCAGTTTGATTTCCACATTTTCAATCACTCATCATCCAAATATCCAGAAGATTTGTGACCTGTTTGGGCCACCCTTATTTCAAAGTGCAAGTGCGTGCACCAGGAACAATATCTAATATGAGCTGGAAGCGTTTATTTCTACTGCTGCTCACGAAGAAGAACCCTGCATGAATCAATACTACAGGACCCTCAAACCATCAGTCCCTTTGACTCACTGTATAGAGAAATATTTATCTGAAAATACCAAAACAATCCAGCTTGTCTGATTCTGAGGCACCTGATCATAAGACAAAAAAAAACAAGAGTACCAGGGGACTAAAATCTTCCTGCCACCGTGGATTTCCAGAGCTCTTTTGGAAAGTACTCCTAGGGGAACACGGACACTTACCAGCACAGAAGAGCTGAAGCACTTACAAAATTCATCCCGTCTATAAATTTCCCTAGGGCAAACACTGGGCATAGTCATTTTTGCAACCCACTAAACTCCTCATGCAGTGGATCAGGATTGCAAAGAGAGCTGCACTAAATTGGTTTGGCTCTGCTACTCAGTATGAAGGAGTGGCATGGTAGGAAGATTTTGCTGAGTTCCATAAAATTATGTCCACAGGAGAAGGGCTAAGTACCACTCTCCTAACAGCAGGAGACAGTCATGCCACTCCTTTCAGAAAAACTGAACAGAAATCCTACCTGAACATATTCATTACAATCGGTGGAACCATTTTAATCCCAGCTGCCCCCTCTAGGATCTTCTCCTTGCTGCTCCGAAGCAGGCAGAATTCTATTCATTTATTTATTTTAGAAAGCCCTAACTGCTGCCCTAGGAATGAGATCTAGTGATGCAATTCTGCGCTGGGGAGAGCCAGGTGCTTTGTTTTGCTGCTTGTCTCACGAAAGTAGTACCCTGAAATAGGGCACATTTATGTTGGATTAATGCAATCAAAGGCACCCTACTGTCTGGTCACTGACCTATCTGTAAACAGCAGATGACATGATGCCATAAGCTTCTATTAGATATGATTACCTATTGAGATATGACCATTGTAAAAGAAACAAAAACACGTACTTCACCTGCTGCTGTTATTTTCCAGAGCTAAACAATGCCTATAAGCACCTCAGATCTGAGCACCATTTTTGACTACTCATCTCCCTTCACTGTTCCTCATATCTCTTCCAAGTAGATTTTTGTCCTCTCCCTTACATCTGGAACAACTCTCCCAGCTGCACTGGGCAAAGTCCAACTGTTCTTTATTCTTACTGCAGATCCCTTTTATGTCCCTCTTCTTTCATTTGACCTTTTTATGCCACAACTTCCTCTCCTCTGCCTCCACCAAAGAGAAAGATGCCTGTTAGCTGAAGGTAATTCACCTGCCCTGGATTCTGCTCAGTGCTACAGAGATCACAGGGACAGATTCTCACCTGATGTAAAGCAGTGCAGGTCTGCTGGAGTGCACAGTCATGAGCCACAGAGAAAGTGGTGAACGTTGTTCACCGATTTCCATGTAAGAGTAGAAGATCGGGGCGAAACCAATACCTGCTAGATCAAAACCAACAGGAAGCAGTTTTCACAGCCTGCACAGCTCAGCTGTGGAACTCCTTGCTATAGGACACTGCAGATGGAGCAACTGAACACCTTCACGAAAGAAGAACAGCAAAATCCACTGGGAATCATGAAATACAAAGAACCTCCCTCTGGTTCAGAAACTCACTGAGCCTTAAGTCCCTGAAAACTGGGAATTTACTCTGGTAGTACAGCTGTATACCCACAACCCACTGAAAGAGTTCTGTACCGAGAGTTGAGTTGGATGGGCCCCTTAAAGGTCATCTGGTCCAACTCCCCTGCAGTGAACAGGGACATCTACAGCTCCATCAGGTGCTCAGAGTCCCAACAGCCCGACCTTGGGTGTCTCCAGGAACAGAGCACCCACCACCTCTCTGAGTAACCTGTTCCAGTGCCTCACCATCCTCACTGTAGAATCTTCTGATGCTACTTCACACCAGCTGAAGACACAGCATCCTATCTCAAGTGCGTGTCCACATACACATGCAATAAATGCGTCCACATTTGCAACATCCTATAGGAGTAACAGCAGAGATAACCTCTACTAATTGCCACTAGCAGTTAGCTTTTATAGTCCTGTGAACTGCAACAGTAGCTGCTATACGAGTTGGTAGCTGATAAGCATTTATCCCTCTTATTCATCACTAACTCAAAAGCTACTGGGACATAATATTCATGCAGATGTTCCAAAAAAAGAAAAAAAATCTTCATTACAATACCTGGCAATGAAACAGAAGCCAACTGACACTGCCAATGTCGAGCAGCTTATTTGTTTTGGCTTTGTTTCAGTTATCAAACTGAAAGCCTATATTGTCAAACAGACAAAAATTGCTTTCTCTTTTTCATCTAATTCCTGTAAGAAGTCTGATGCGAGTCCCCTACAGAAGGACAACCAAGTTCTACTAGCACCACCTCACTTTTTCTGCTCTTATTTACAAATTCACATGAGTACTGCACCTAAATACCCCAAGACTGAAATATACATAGGTTAAGACAAACGTTATCCAAGTTATTGCTTCATGATGGAACAGTTTCAATTGTGCAGCAAGCTCTTGTATTAATCATTGAAGAACAGCTCACATACAAACAAAAGTATTTGACGTCATCATCTGCCTCTCGACATAAACACAACTAGGCAACAGAAGCTCACAATGAACCAGCTTTTTGCCAGATCAAGTTCAGTGTTTACATCAAGGATTTTCTTTAGATAGCTGTTTTCTGACTTCCAAAGAGCACCCTGCTTTGAAAACACTTTAGGCAACACGGATAAAAGCTTATTGTCTAAGACAGCGTTAAGGAAAAAGCCAGCGTTCCAGAACGTGTGTTTGTAGACTCAAGGCTGTTTCCACTTCTGCTCTTCAATGAATCAGCCGAGCCCAAGTTCTCACACCACCCCCCAAGCCCACAGCTTTCCGGCCCCCATTCACGTTCTCCTTTCTGCTGTGTAGCACTCCCTGTGCCTGTTTTAGATGTCTTCTCCAGCTGTCCCTTAGGAGTGACTGCGAACGAGCAATGAATTGAGATGATAGTAAAACTGTACGTTTAGACACCCGATTTAATTTGTGAATGAACACGGTTCAGATCAATGTCTACTTAACTAAGCACAATCCTGACTGAAGAACTGACTTGGGGGCTTTCATTGTCGAGCAGAGAGCAATGTTTTTGTTAACGCTGAATCGAAAGATTTGGAAGAGATTTAAAGGAACACAAAGGAGAAGCAACAGATTATTACCAAGCCCTGCTGCCAGGGGCCCCTGGTCGCGGGTGCGGTGCGGCTGAGCGGATCAGCCAGAGACTATTTGAGAGAGCGTTCCGTTAAATAGAGAAATAAACAGGACTCGGCAGCCGCGGCTCAGCGCCGCTGAGTGACTCAGAATGTTGGACAACCCTACACCTGTTGAGGATCCCGGCCCAGCACGTCGACTACTGAGCCGACTTAGCTACCCGCTACCCGCCAGCTGCGCGCACGGCGCTCACAGCCCCAGCCGGCGCCGCGGGTCGCGCTCGGCGACGGGAAGGTTCGCCATCCAAAGCGCGATCTGGTTGCCGAGCGTGCCGACCACGGCTTCGAGCACGCGAGGCCCGGCGGCCTCCACCGTGCGTGCGGCGGCCACCACCTGCTCCACGATCTCGGCGCAGGACAGGTTCCGGGTCAGTCCGGCCTGGCCGGTGGCGCAGAACGGGCAACCCATCCCGCATCCCGCCTGGCTGGACACGCAGACCGTGACCCGGTCCGGGTACCGCATCAGCACGCTCTCCACCGGCGCCCCGTCGAAGAG
>JANHGO010007585.1:0-58863 GCA_024606505.1 Aquila spilogaster
GAGGATTTGCCCCAGAGTGAGTGGTGGGTCCGTCCCGTGGCATCGCGGCGGGCGACGCGTGGCACGTAGCACCCGTGGGTGCTGCAGATCACCGCCCACCCCCAGCGGACCTCTCCCCCCCCCCCGCAGTGGACGACGCCGTCATGGACAACGTCCGGCAGATCTTCGGCTTCGAGAGCAACAAGAAGAACCTGGTCGACCCCTTTGTGGAAGTCAGCTTCGCGGGGAAGACGGTGAGTGGGGCACGGCTGCGCATCCCTGGGCTGGGGAGGACGGGGGGGACGTCGCATGGGGACACAGTGGGACAGCGGCTGCGCTGCGGTTGTGTTCCCCGCTGGGGTGCGGGACTTCCCAGCGCCGGGGGGAGACCCATCCCCGCTCCCGCCCCTCCAGCTCTACTCGAGGATCCTGGAGAAGAATGCCAACCCGCAGTGGAACCAGTGCCTGACGCTGCCGGCGATGGTGAGCGCGGTGCCCACCCCTCACCGCCCCGCTGCCCCCGGCTGCTGCTCACCGCTCCTCTCTGTCCTCAGTTCCCTTCCATGTGCGAGAAGATGAGGATCCGGGTGACCGACTGGTGAGTGGGGATGGGGCGGGCACCCCACGGAACAGGAGGAGCTGGGGAGGAGATGTGCTGATGGGGTCGGGGGGCACCTGGCGCGCGCTGAGACGTGGGCTGTGTTCCAGGGACCGTCTCACACACAACGACGTCGTCGGCACCGCCTACCTGTGCATGTCCAAGATCTCAGCGCCCGGCGGGGAGCTGGAGGGTGAGCGGGCGGCGGGATGGGGCTCTGTGCACGGCCCCGGGGGGCACAGCATGCTCACAGCTGCAGCTTGGTGTTGGCTTAGGAGATGGAACGGGCAGGGTGGGCTCTGTCTGGTCACTGGGGCTGGGGGAGAGATAGTGGCGTGGGCAGGGGGTGGTGGTGGCTCCATCCATCTCGTGGTGGTGGCTCCGTCCATCTCGTGGTGGTGGCTCCATCCATCTCGTGGTGGTGGCTCCGTCCATCTCGTGGTGGTGGCTTCGTCCATCTCGTGGTAGTGTGTCCCTCTTGCATGGTGGTGGCTCCAGTTATTCTATATGCTCGTGGTTCCATCCGTCCCATGGTGGTGATGGCTCCATCCATCTCGTGGTGGTGTGTCCTTCTTGCATGGTGGCGGCTCCGGTTGTTCTGTATGCTCATGGTTCCGTCCATCCCGTGGTGGTGGTGGCTCCGTCCATCCTGCATGGTAGCTCTGTCCGTCCCATGGTAGTGTCTACATCTGTCCTGCACGGTGCTTCCATCTGTCCTGCACGGTGGTGGCTCTGTGAGTCCCACGAGGTCGCTCCACCCACCCTGCGTGGTAACTCCACCTGTCCTGCGTGGTGGTTCCCTCCATCCCATGGTGGTGGCTGCATCCATCCCCGCGTCCCTGTTCTGCATTTTGTTGGCCGTAGGAGGACGTTGCTGCAGAGCTGCATTGCACGTGAGGTTTTGCATCCTCTCGCAGAGGGCTGCATGGCCGTGTCGCAGCCTCCTCGCTTCTCTGTCGGCACCAAACCCCCGCAGCGACAGCATCTGCTTTTCCCATCGCCTCCTCCTGCCCCGCAGCCTTCCCCCGCTCCTCCTCCTGACCTCTCTCCATCTCTTTACGCTCCAGATGCGTTTCCTGCTCTCACGAAGCCTCTGAAAGCCACAGACCGTACGTCCCCTTAGAGCCTCTTGGTTTGCGGGCGCTCGGGTAACTTCTTTCCATTAGGGTGTGTGGTGCCCGGGGAAGGGCTGCGCTGCCGTCCCCTCCGGTGGCTTTGGGGTATCCCCGTTGGGCAGCGGTGGCGTTGGTGGTCTGGAGGTGACAGTGCGTTGCATGGTGAGCAGTCGGGGTCCGGCTCAGTGCAAATAGATGCAGCTCTTCACTGCTCATCTGCTTGAGGTGTCCACAAACGAGCAGAGCTCGTGCTCACGCTGCCTCGTGGCACGGGGCAGCCCTCAATCCGTGCGGCTCCCGCCCCGGGGACGCTCTGTGCACGGCTGCCAGCACCTTCCCTGTCCCCGGCAAAAGGCGTTTGCGGGGACGCGGTGCTCTGCCCGCGGGTCCCTGACGTCCCCTTCCCCTGTGCCCCGCAGTGGACGACGGGCTGGGCTTCCTGCCGACCTTCGGCCCCTGCTACGTCAATTTGTACGGCAGCCCCCGCGAGTTCACCGGCTTCCCCGACCCGTACGAGGCGCTCAATTTAGGAAAGGTGAAATCAGCTTCTTCCCAGCACGGCCCGAAATAAATTAACCTTCCTTCCTGCTGCTGCTGCTGCCGCTAACCCGGACCGGCTTCGTTAGCAGGAGCCCGTGCCATGCGCTCTGCCCCCGGCACCGCTCCCCGCCTCCGAAATAGCGCTCCTGATCTGACCTCTCCGCCGCGGTGCCAACGAGAGCGGAGGCGGAGGTGAAGGATGGGGCGATGGCTCCTGACCCTGTCCCCGCTCTACCCCAAGGGCGAGGGCGTCGCGTACCGCGGCCGAGTGCTGCTGGAGCTGGAGACCAAGCTGGCGGAGCAGGGGGAGCTGAAGGTGGAGGACATCTCTGCGGACGACGTGCTGCGCGTGGAGGTAACGGGGTCGCCGGGGTCCGGTGTTGGTGATGGAGGGGGGGATGGCTCGCGGCGTCCCACGGTGCCCAGCTCGCTCTGTCGGAGCAAACCATAGCGAACGTGGATGTGCGGGAGATTGGCTTTTAAAGAACAGCAGTCCCAGCTCCAGCAGGTTGGACTTGGCGATCCCCACGGGTCCCTTCCAGCTCCGGTTGTTTGCTGACACTGTGACCTCAAGTGCTGCTGCAGATGCTCTCCTTACGCTCGTGTCTTTGGGACTGACCTTCATTTTCCACGCCGATAGCTCCAGTCCTCTCCTCTGTCAGATTTTTCCTAAACATCTCACCCCAAATTCTGTCGATGTGCATTATGCTCTTCTTTCCTGCGTTAACCTCTTCCATCTCAGCGGCCGTGTGTCGGGTCATCATAGGAGGGCAGTGGTGGTATCTCCTCCCCGTTCCCGTGCCTCTTGCAGAAGTACCTGCGGCGGAGGAAGTACTCCCTCTTTGCTGCCTTCTACTCGGCCACCATGCTGCAGGACGTGGACGATGCCATCCAGTTTGAGGTCAGCATTGGCAACTACGGCAACAAGTTCGACAACACCTGCCTGCCCTTGGCCTCCACCACGCAGTACAGCCGGGCCGTGTTCGATGGTGAGCAGCACCAAGGGACTGTGCGCTGGGGGCGGGTGGCTGTGGGGTCTCCATCCTTGAAGGGCTTCAAAACCCAACTGGAGGTCTTCAAACCCAACTGGAAGCCTTCGAAACAAAACTGGGGTCATCAAAACCCAACTGGAGACCCTCAGATCTCAATTGGAGGTCCTCAAATCCCAACTGGGGGCCTTCAAATCCCGACTGGAAGCCTTTGAAACCCAATTGGAGGTCTTCAAAGCCCAACTGGAGACCTTCAGATCTCAGCTGGAGGTCCTCAAATCCCAACTGGGGGCCTTCAAATCCCGACTGGAAGCCTTTGAAACCCAACTGGAGGTCTTCAAAGCCCAACTGGAGACCTTCAGATCTCAACTGGAGGTCCTCAAATCCCGACTGGGGGCCTTCAAATCCCAACTGGAAACCTTCAAACCCAACTGGAAGCCTTCGATACAAAACTGGGGTCATCAAAACCCAGCTGGAGACCTTCAGATCTCAATTGGAGGTCCTCAGATCCCGACTGGAGGCCTTCAAAACCGAACTGGAGGTCTTCAAAACCCAACTGGAGGTCTTCAAAGCCCAACTGGAGACCTTCAGATCTCAACTGGAGGTCCTCAAATCCTAACTGGGGGCCTTCAAATCCCAACTGGAAACCTTCAAACCCAACTGGAAGCCTTCGAAACAAAACTGGGGTCCTCAAAACCCAACTTGGAGGTCTTGAAAACCCAACTTGGGGGTCCTCAAATCCCAGCTGGGGGCCTTCAGATCCCAACTGGAAGCCTTTGAAACCCAACTGGAGGTCTTAAAAACCCAACTGGAGGCCTTCAGATCTTAATTGGAGGTCCTCAAATCCCAGCTGGGGGCCTTCAGATCCCTCCTGGAAACCTTCAAACCCAACTGGAAGCCTTCAAAACAAAACTGGGGTCCTCAAAACCCAACTGGAGACCTTCAGATCTCAACTGGAGGTCCTCAAATCCGGACTGGGGGCCTTCAAAACCCAACTGGGGGCCTTCAGATCTCAATTGGAGCTCCTCAAAACCCAGCTGGGGGCCTTCAAAACCCAACTGGAGGTCTTCAAAACCCAACTGGAGACCTTCAGATCTCAATTGGAGCTCCTCAGAACCCAAATGGGGGCCTTCAAAACCCGACTGGAGCCCCTCACAGCCCAGCTGAAAGTCTTCAAGTCCAACTGGAGACCTTTGAAACCTCAACCAACGCGTGAAGGCACCAGCACACGTGGGAACATGTGACCGGAGAGGAGGGAGGCAGCCAGGAATTAAGCGTTCCTCTGGGGCCCCTTGGCCCTAACAGTGCCCCTTTCTTCTCTTGGGACAGCTGGTGCTATGGGGTGGCCTTTCCCTGGCTCCTGTGGGGCTCTGGGGTCAGATGCCTTCAGCACACCGTGGTTGTGCCGCTGCTTCCTGGCCTCACAGCTCCACAGGAGCAGCTGCAGATGGGTCCGTGCACGCATTTGGACCTTGCTGCACACGGGGGCTCCAAAAGAGCCAGGTGCTGAGCTCCCACCCCAACCTGGTGCTGTCACCTGGTGCCCCAAGCTCACCCGACGCTGTGCCCTCCAGGTTGCCAGTATTACTACCTGCCCTGGGGCAACGTGAAGCCCGTGGTGGTGCTGTCCTCCTACTGGGAAGACATCAGCTACCGAACTGATACTCAGAACCTCCTCCAGCACGCGGCGGACAGGCTGGTGAGCGCCCCAGTGACACGGTGCATCCCTCTGCACGCAGCATGGAGGGGCAGAGGGGATGGAGCCCATCTCCAGTGGGGTTGGGTGTGGGGTTTGATGGTGACCCAAGTGTTGTGTTTGGGGTGTGTGAGCTGCAGCGGGGGCTATTGCTGCCTCCTCCGTGCGACCCAAAACCTGGGCTGCTTCATCTCTTCCGTGGCTTCCAGCCAGCACGGTGCCACACAGCTGGGTGGTAAACGGGGGGGGAACCACCCCCGTCCCGTGGGGTGACAGTGGGATGCTTCACCCAACTGGGGAACCAGCGCAGGAAGCATTGCTTCCTTCCCCTTTGGAGCGATGGGTGGGATCTCTCGCCATGCTACGGGAGCTCCAGGAGGAGCCCACCCGGCAGTGCTGGGCTCAGTAGGACCAACTGGGAGCTTCTGAGCTGGGGGTTGGGGCGTGCTGGGGGGGCAGGGCACAGCAGTTACCCCTGTGTCGTGCAGGAAGCCAACCTGGAGCGGATCCACCTCGCGCTCAAAGCCAGCGCTGCGCCGGGTGAACTGGAGTCCCTGGGCACACAACTGATGGACGACGTCATCGCAGACTGCAGGTATTTCTGCCAGCTCTCACCAGGACAGTTCTCACCGCGTTTCGTTCCGGGAGCTCTTGTTTGTCATGGAAGGGATCGACTTCTTGCATTCTTCTTCCTCCGCTGGGTTTCTTGGGTGTCGTGTGGTGCTGTTTGTGCAGTGGTTGGACTGGGAGTGGAGGCATTGAGTTGGGCAGTGTGGATGTCCCGCTGTCCCCGTGGATGTCCCGCTGTCCCCGTGGATGTCTGCTGTCGTGCCCCCACCCTGGGCAGGTGAAGGTGCAGGTGGTGTCGTGGGTCTGAGCTCTGGTTCCATCCCCCGTGTGCTCTGCAGCTCAGCGTTTCCTACAGAAACCCCCCAGCCCCATTGCCACATTGGGATGCTGAGTTGGCACCCGCCCTACGCCCCCTCCCCGCTGTGCTCTCTTTGCTCTGGGTCGGGGTGGCCTTCCTCCTTCAGCCCCCTGCCCCATCCTCGCTGTTTGCAAACCAAAGCGTGTCCCTCTGTTGGTGACCTCCAGTGGTGGCGGTGGACGGACCTCAGTGCCACCGTGGTGGCTCTTGGGGCTTCGCCTCATCTCAGGGGGACAGTTTGTCCCTTTTGGCTGTCCGTGATGTCACCAGACCTACGTGGGGACGAGGGAGGTACCCTCGTTGGGCTGCTGGGATATCCCAGTGGCTTTCTGGGGGATTTTTTCATGGGCTGCCCTCGTTGGACGTGAGGGACAATTTCTTCTCCAGGACAGGGGGTGGTGGGCTCACCGTGAGTGTTTACTATGGAGATATGGCACTTGGGGACGTGGTTAGTGGGTGTTGTGGGGGTGGGATTGAGTTGGACGTGATCTTAGAGGTCTTCTCCAACCTTAAAGACTCCATGATTCTATGAAAGAGCGGCCCTGTGCAGCCTGACATCCCCGTGGTTGCTGCGTGGGATGTGGGGCCGTGGTGGGACACGCAGAGCTCATTTGGAAGGAACTTGGGCTGGATTTTGGAACGATGGGAGAGCTCTACTGCCCCCGGTGCTTTCCCTGTCCTGGTGGAAAGGCTCAAATGTTCTCCAGACCATTTCACAAAGAGATGTCAGAGTGCTCCTTCCTTCCTGGAAAGGAGAAGGGTTGGATGTGGCACCCGGATGGGTGGCTCAGGTAGCTCCCTCGTGCTGAGTGAATTGGATTGGAAGGGTCCTTAAAAATCATAGAACCATGGAACGGTTGGGTTGGAGAGATCCTTAGTGATCATAGAACCATGGAATGGCTCAAGTTTGGGTTGGAGGGGTCCTTAAAGTTCATGGAACCATGGAACGATTGGGCTGGAAATTCTGAAGCCTCCATCCAGCAGCTTGAATCAGTTAACACTGTGTGTGTGTAGAGTGGCCGGGCTCCTCCTGGCTGCTTCCAGCAGTGTGCGAGGGCTCTGCGTGCTGCTCGCTCTTGGCATCACAGCACTCCCCGCGTGCACCTTCAGGAACTTGTTAATTGTTTGTAAGCTTGATGAAAAGTGAAAAGAAAAGAAAAAAAAAGAGTGTTAGTAAAACAAGAGAAGGACCTGGCTGTCCTGGTGGCCAGCAGTTGGCCAGCAGTTGAGCAATGGTTGACCAGCAGTTGGCCAGCAGTTGAGCAATGGTTGACCAGCAGTTGGCCAGCAGTTGATCAATGAGTTGGCCAACAGTTGACCAGCGGTTGACTAATGGTTGACCAATGGTTAGCTGATGGTTGACCAGTGTTTGACTAACAATTGACCAACAGTTGACAAACAGTTGACCAGTGGTTGACCAACGATTGACCAACAGTTGACCAGTGGTTGACCAACGATTGACCAACAGTTGGCTAATGGTTGGCCAACGATTGACCAACACTTGACCAGTGGTTGGCTAATGGTTGACCAACGATTGACCAGCAGTTGACCAATGATTGGCTAATGGTTGACCAACGATTGACCAGCAGTTGACCAATGGTTGTCTAATGGTTGGCCAGTGTTTGACCAACGATTGACCAACAGTTGATCAATGGTTGGCTAATGGTTGACCAACAATTGACCAACACTTGACCGATGGTTGGCTAATGGTTGGCCAGTGTTTGACCAGCACTTGACCAATGGTTGGCTAATGGTTGACCAACGATTGACCAACACTTGACCAATGGTCGGCTAATGGTTGGCCAGTGGTTGACCAATGGTTGACAAACAGTTGACCAATGGTTGACCAACAGGACCTGCTTTAGGGGGGTTGGACTGGGGGAGCTCTGGAGGTCTCTTCCAGCCCTCCATGTTTCTGGATTCTGGGAGGAGGCTGAGGCTCGGGAGAGCTGCTCATGCCACGTCTCTGCCCGCAGCGTGCCACTGCCCGATGTGCTGGGGAAGGTGGCCAGCACGCACCTGGACCAGAACCTGTACCGCTTCCGCAGCACCAATCTGGAGCAGATGGTGCGGGCGGCCCTGAGGCTGAAGCACGAGGAGCTGAGCCTGCCGGCCGCGCTGGAGCAGGCGGAGGACTGGCTGTGCCGGCTCCGCGCCATGGCCGAGGAGGTAACGCCGTGATGCCGGGGCTGTCCCAAGGTTTACCTTGGTGCTGAAAGAGAGAGAAAACACAGTGGGTTGGGAGACGTAAGCAAAATAATTCAATTCAAAACACCAGTAGAATGGTGTTCACTTAACACACGTCGTGCTCTTAGTGCATGGGAGGGACAAGAATAATCAAGGGACGTTTGGGAGTATCGTCATTGAGTTCTTGGAGTTGGAGCGGTCCTGCAAAGGCCGTCCGGTCCAACCCGCAGTCATAAGTCATCCAGCTCCGATCACAGTCATTATCAAACTCCGATCATAGATTATCCAGCGCCTCACAATGGTGACTTCTGCTTTCTGGTAGCCAATGAAGCTCTTGGCAGTGGGGCTTCTCGTGGGGAATCAGGGGTGGGAAATCTGATTAAAGGTTGAGGAGTGTAATGTGGCAGGATGGGTTTCAGGTAACCTTTGGGGTACTGCATCTTTTGGGTTCAGATTTGGCTACGGATTTGGGTTTCTACTTACACGGCGGATTATGTGCAGTCCTGAAAGTCAGCGGGGCTTCACGTGCCAAAGAGATCCACAACCACACACCTTAGGGAAGGATCAGACCAACGCAGCAGTACCCGGGAATACACCGTATTCATCCATTGCTTTTATTCCCTGAGCTTTCTTTTACACACCGCATCTCAGAGCCGACCTTGAAGCGTGGTCTGGAATCCACGGTCGCTCTGTAACACCTACACCCCTCCCCAGCCCCAGAACAGCCTCCCGGACGTGGTGATCTGGATGCTGCAGGGCGACAAGCGCATCGCCTACGCCCGCGTGCCGGCCCGCGACGTGCTCTACTCCCGCGGCGGCCCCAGCTGCTGCGGCAGGGACTGCGGCAAGCTGCAGACCGTCTTCCTCAAGGTGCGTGGCCTCTCCGCACGCGCGTGCAGAACTCAGCTCCTCGTGCTTGGAAAACCCCTGGGCCAGCTTGGGAGCAGACGGTGGCACTGAATGAGCTCTACAATATAAAGCTAGATCCAACAGACCGCAGAGCCCTGAGCCCAGCTGGCGGCGAGAGGGCAGCCAGAAGGGATGGCTTCTTTCCGCGCTTGAGCTCTGCTTGGGGAATGGGGAAGAGGGCAGAAGGGCAGTGAGGCATCTCGTGCCGGTTCTTCCCATTCCCGCTCGAGTGTGTCCCCTCTGGGGGTGCATAAACGCGGCTCTTTCTGCAGTACCCCCAGGAGGAGGCGACGGGGCCGCGGATCCCGGCCCAGATCCGCGTCCAGCTCTGGTTCGGGCTCTCCGTCGATGAGAAGGAGTTCAACCAATACGCTGAGGGGAAGCTCTCCGTCTTCGCCGAAACCGTGAGCATCGGGCAGGGACCCCTCCGCTCCGGGTTGTCCTGCTCCGTGGGTCCTCACGGAGGGCACGGTGTGGGGCTGGGTCCCGGTTAGGGTGTGGGTGCCGTGGGGCTCCCGTCGGCCCCTTCCGACCTAGAGAAGAGCTGATTCCACCAGCGTGGTGGAGAGAAGAGAGGTGGGTGCGGGTTCCCACCTTCCTCTCTGCTGTTGGGGGTGGAAGCTGGGGGTGCCCGCAGGAGGGCTGGGGGCTGCTGGGTGGAGGAGGCTCTTCCCAGGAGGTTGGTCCTCGGGATGGTTGTGAGTTCGTAGAATCGCAGAGTCCTTTAGGTTGGAAAAGCCCTGTGAAGTCATCAAGGGCAGCAGTTGACCGAGCACTGCCACGAAACCACGTCCCTAAGCATCGCACCTTTGTGTTCTTTAAGCATTTCGTAGAACGATGGGATGGTTTGGGTTGGAAGGGACCTTAAAGCCCATCCGGCTCCAACCCCTCCGCCATGGACAGGGTTACCACCTGCTAGACCAGCGTGCCCACGGCCCCCTTGTATCCCAGGATCTGTCCCACCTCTCCCACCCCACCGCTAACACCAGATCTCTCTGCTTTTGCCACCTCAGTACGAGAACCAAACCAAGCTGGCACTGGTCGGGAACTGGGGCACCACTGGGCTGACTTACCCCAAATACTCCGATGTCACCGGCAAGATCAAGCTCCCCAAGGACAGCTTCCGGCCCTCCACGGGCTGGACCTGGGCTGGTGACTGGTTCATCTGCCCGGAGAAGACGTGAGTGATGGTTTTTCTTGCAAAGCCACGTGGCACCCCAAAACACGGAGCTGGTGGTGAGGTCACTAGGACGGCTGCGTGGAGGTTGGGGGGTGAGGACACCCGATGGGGGCGGCCCACAGCATCCTTGGTGCGCGGTGATGTGGATGGGCAATGCGTTGCCTCAGCGTTGGGTGATGACCCAACGAACAGCCCCGGATTTGCAGCTCCCCACGTGCCCGTGCAAGCAACAGCGGTGGGGGCTTGGGAAGTGTATGTGGGGGCAGTGGGATGGGGTCCCCCCCTCATCACCGCGGCTCCTGGGTGCAGGCTGCTGCACGAGGCGGACGCGGGGCACCTGAGCTTCGTGGAGGAGGTGTTTGAGAACCAGGTGCGGCTGCCCGGCGGGCAGTGGATCCACATGGCTGATGCCTACACCGATGTGGTAAGGACCGAGCGGGACCCCGGGGCGCTCCGCGGAGACGGGGGCAGCGGGTGGACGTGGTTCCTCGCGGTGTCCCACAGAATGGGGAGAAGGTTCTGCCCAAGGATGAGATCGAGTGTCCTCCGGGCTGGAAGTGGGAAGACGTGGAGTGGGACACCGACCTCAACAGAGCCGTGGATGAGAAAGGTATGATGGGCAGATTCAGGTGTCCGTGACACTTCATCCCTTGAACTCCGCCCATTGTGGGGTTTCTTTCTGTGCTCCCATCGGGCCCTGGGGATGGAGGGGTCCCTCTGTGGCTGTGTCAGCTGCTGCAGTGGCAGCTCAGGAGAAGGGGTCAGCCCATGGGGTTCCCCATCCCTGCGATTTTGGCCCTGTCTGGATCTGGGGGCAGCGCTTCGTTGCTGGAAAGGCTGCGTTCTTTGGGTGCATCTTATCTGGCTTCTGGGGGGAGAGGGCTGGAGAGCATCTGAGATCACTGAACCGCAGCATGGGTTGGGTCCTTAAAGGTTATAGATCCAGAGAATGGCTTGGGTTTGGGTTGGAAGGGTCCTTCAAGATCACAGAACCATAGGATGGTTGGGTTGGAAGAGCCCTTAAAGATCCTCGAACCACGGAATGGCTTGGGTTTGGGTTGGAAGGGTCCTTCAAGATCCCAGAACCATGGAATGCCTTGGGTTTGGGTTGGAAGGGTTCTTAAAGATCCCAGAACCACGGAATGGCTTGGGTTTGGGTTGGAAGGGTCCTTCAAGATCCTAGAACCAGAGAATGGCTTGGATTCGGGTTGGAAGGGTCCTTCAAGATCACAGAACCATAGTATGGTTGGGTTGGAAGAGTCCTTAAAGATCCTAGAACCATGGAATGGCTTGGGTTTGGGTTGGAAGGGTCCTTCGAGATCACGGAACCACAGGATTGCTTGGGTTTGGGTTGGAGGGGTCCTTAATGATCACAGAACCACAGGATGGCTTGGGTTTGGGTTGGAAGAGACCTTAAAGCTCACCCAGCCCCAACTCACTTCCGATGCGGATAGATGTGAGGAGGGGTGGGAGGCGATGCGGGGGTCTCTTCTCTCAGCCTCACCCTGCTGTCCCCGTGTCCCCCAGGCTGGGAGTATGGCATCACCATCCCTCCGGACCGCAGGCCCAAGGCGTGGGTGCCGGCTGAGAAGATGTACCACACCAACCGGCGCCGGCGCTGGGTGCGACTGCGCAGCAGGGACCTGGCGCAGATGGAGGCCGTCAGGAAGGTGGGCTGAGAGTGGGGGAACGGGGCTGGGAGCAGCTCGGGGCTGCGTCCTCGCGCTGTGGGAGATGCTCGGGGTCGTGCGTCGGGGGCCTGAAGCAGAAAATCTCTGTGGTTTTCATGGGGGGGGTCAACGTCTCCCTGAGGTGGAGGCATCTCCGGGCATCAGTGGTTGTGGGGTGGGGGACCGGGCGTGGGGCAGAGCTGTGCTGGCCACCGGGGCTCCGTGCCCTGTCCCAGCCCCGCTCCCCTCTAGGTGGTGCCATCGGACTGCAAAATCCACACCGCAGCAATGAAGGGGGATAGTTTCCTTCATTTTCTCTCTTTCCAATAAGTTTTGAATGGAAATGTTTGGGGACCCCATCCCATTTTCCAGAGGGTCCCCGGGGCGGTGGGTGACAGAGGTCTGGGGAGAAAAATCTCTTCTTGGATTTGGGACCGATAGCGTGGTGAGGAGGTCGTAGGATCGCACGGCATTCAGGTTGGAGAAGGCCTCTACGGTCACCAACCCACTGAGCACATCCCCCAGTGCCCCATCCCCATGGTTCTGGGACACCTCCAGGGACGGTGACCCCACCACCCCCTGGCAGCCTGTCCCCATGCAACGGTGTCCCCAGGAGGGGTCAGAAGTGGTGGCAAAGCAGAGGGCTGCCGGGAGGAGGTGGGTGGTACTGGTGCCGAGCACGATGCTCGCCCTGCACGCGCAGCCCCCAGCCCGGCCAGGATCTACCCCGGGTGGGATTCACGCCGGGTCCCAGCGATGGGGCTCCCCTGTGGGAGCTGTGGGTGTTGAGCCCCCGTCTCGCTCCCCCCACAGCACAAGCAGGACGAGCAGGACGGCGAGGGCTGGGAGTACGCCTCGCTGCTGGGCTGGCGCTTCCACCTGCGGCCGCGCCGCACCGATGCCTTCCGCCGCCGCCGCTGGAGACGCAGGATGGAGCCCCTGGAGCGCGCCGGGGCCGCCGCCGTCTTCGCCTTGGAGGGGGCCCTGGTAGGGTCCACCCCGCTCCGATGGGGCTTTTGGCTTTTTCTCCCCCCATGAGCCGCCGTGGGATGAGGGTCGGGCCGCCCCATGGCACCCGCTCGCATCGCAGCCGCGCATGCACCGTCCCTGGGCTTCCGCTGTCCCCACTGGGGGCTCCCAGCTGTCACCCACCCCCAGGGGACGGTTTGGACACCTGATGTCACCAACCCCGAGGGCTTTACGCCAGCTTTGGGCTGAACTGGCGCTCTGAGGATGCTCCGTGTGCGGTGCTGGGTGCACCCTTCCCTCCCAACACCGTGAGGGTCGGGGTTAGAGGCAGAGGAACTTGAGCTCACCGCGGTCCCCTTGGACGCCCCACGGTGCGCACCCCCCATCCCTCTGCTCTCTCTCGCAGGGAGGAGTGACGGACGACAAAAGCGACGACGGCAAATCCGTCTCCACGCTGAGTTTCGGCGTCAACAGACCCACCATCTCCTGCATCTTCGACTGTGAGTTGAATTCAATGGGGAGCCTATGCTGCGGGCACCCCATGGCCGGGGGGGGTACACCCCCAGCTTCTCCCCAGGTGCCGGTGGGCGCAGACGGGGTCACCCTTGGGTGCTCCTCTCACCCATTTCTCGATCCCTTCCAGATGGGAACCGCTACCACCTGCGCTGCTACATGTACCAGGCGCGGGACCTGGCCGCCATGGACAAGGACAGCTTCTCGGGTGAGCCCACGCGGTCGCGCTCTCTCTCCGAGAGCCATATTGTGATGGAAGAGTTGAGTTGGAAGGGACAGCAGCGTGGCTGTGGGGAGGGGGATGTGCTGGGATGGTGCTTGGTGGTCCCACACCCTCATCCCCGTGGGCTGTGCTGCTCGTCCGTGCTGCCTTTGTGCACCCCCAGCTGTGCTTTGCAGCGTTGTTTCGGGGCAGGAAAGCAGCAGAGGGGGGGATGTGCTGTTACCCCTGAGTCAAAGCTGGAGTGATGCAAGAAGTCCCGTGCTGGGGCTGTGTCTGGCATCCCTATAGTGTGCCTGTGATATCCTCACGGCATCCTTGTAGCGTCCCTATAGCATACCTACTGCATCCCCTATAGCATCCTCACTGCATCCCTGTATCATCCCCATACCACCCTGCTGCATCCCTGTATCATCCCTGCAGCATCCCCTACAGCATGCCCACTGCATTCCCATACCAACCCCACAGCATCCCTATAGCATCCCTACTGCATCCCTGTAGCATCCTCACTGCATCCTTAGGTCATCCCCTACATCATCCCCTACATCATCCCCATAGCATCCCCTACAGCATCCCCATAGCATCACCTACATCATCCCCATGCATCCCTATATCCCCCATATCATCCCTGCTGCATCCCTGTAGCATTTCCACTGTAACCTCAATACCATCCCTGCGATGTCCCTGTATCTTCCCCTATAGGATCTCTATGTCACCCCACAACATCCCTTATATCACCCCTGCAGCATCCCTATGTCATCCCTATATCACCCCCACAGCATCCCCTACATCATCCCCTGCAGCATCCCCTACATCATCCCCATGCATCTCTATATCCCCCATATCATCCCGGTAGCATTTCCACTGCATCCCCAATACCATCCCTGCAATGTCCCTTTATCATCCCCTATAGCATCCCTTTATCATCCCCATACCACCCCTGCAGCATCCCTATAGCATCAGCTGCATCACCCCACAGCATCCCCTACAGGATCCCCACTGCATCCCTATGTCCCCCATATCATCCCCGTAGCGTTTCCATTCCGCCCCAATACCATCCCCGCAGAGTCCCTATATCATCCCCTATAGCATCCCTATACCACCCCTGCTGTACCTCTATAGCATCAGCTGCATCACCCTACAACATCCCTGCTGCATCCTCTATAGCATCCCCTATAGCATCCCTGCTACATCCCTATGTCATCCCTGTAGCATCCCCACTGCATTCCCATACCAACCCTATAGCATCCTCACTGCATCCCCTACATCATCCCCACTACATCTCTATATCCTCCATATCATCCCTGTAGCATTTCCATTGCAACCGCAATACCGTCCCCACAACGTCCCCATATCATCCCCTATAGCATCCCTATATCATCCCCATACTACCCCTGCTGCAACCCTATAGCATCTGCTATACCACTCCACAATATCCCTGCAGCATCCCCCTCAGCATCCCCTATAGCATCCATACTGCATTCTCTATAGCATCCGTACTACATTCTCTCTAGCATCCCCACTGCATTCCCGTACCAACCCCACAGCATCCCTACTGCATCCCTATAGCATCCTCACTGTATCCCCTATATCACCCCCATAACATCCCCCACAGCATCCCCACTGCATCCCTACGTCCCCCATATCATCCCTGCTGCATCCCTGTAGCATTTCCACTGCAACCCCAATACCATCCCCACAACGTCCCCATATCATCCCCTATAGCATCCCTATATCGTCCCCATACCACCCCTACTGCAACCCTATAGCATTTGCTCTATTACCCCACAATATCCCTGCTGCATCCCCTATAGCATTCCCACAGCATCCCGTATAGGATCCCCTATATCGTCCCCTATAGCATTCCTGCTACATCCCTATGTCATACCTATATCATCCCCACAGCATCCCGTATAGCATCCCCTGTATCATCCCCACAGCATCCCCTATAGTATCCCCACTGCATTCCCATACCAACCCCACAACACCCCTACAACATCTCCACTGCATCCCTATAGCATCCTCGCTGCGTCCCCTATATCACCCCCATAGCATCCCCTCCATCATCCCCATACTGGAGGCTCTGGGGATGGGATGGTTCCTCGTGGAGGTTGGGGACGGTTCCCCATAGAGGTTGGGGATGGTTCCTCGTGGAGTTCGGGGATGGTTCCTTGTAGAGTTTAAGGATGGTTCCCCGTGGAGGTCGGGGACGGTTCCCCATGGAGGTTGGAGATGGTTCCTTGTGAAGGTTGGGGATGGTCCCTCATGGAGTTTAAGGACGGTTCCTCGTGGAGGTCAGGGATGGTTTTTCATGGAGATTGAGGATGGTTCCCTGTGAAGGTCAGGGATGGTTCCTCGTGGAGATGGAGGATGGTTCCTCATGGAGGTTGGAGATGGTTTCTCCTGGAGATTGAGGACAGTTCCTCGTGGAGGTCGGGGATGGTTCCTTGTAGAGTTTAAGGATGGTTCCTTGTGAAGGTTGGGGACGGATCCTTGTGGAGTTTAAGGATGGTTCCTTGTGGAGTTTAAGGATGGTTCCTCATGGAGGTCGGGGACGGTTTTTCATGGAGATTGAGGACGGTTCCCTGTGAAGCTCAGGGATGGTTCCTCATGGAGATGGAGGATGGTTCCTTATGGAGGTCGGGGACGGTTCCTCGTGGAGGTCAAGGATGGTTCCTTGTGGAGTTCAGTGATGGTTCCTCATGGAGTTTGGGGATGGTTCTCATGGAGGTCGGGGATGGTTCCTTGTAGAGTTTAAGGATGGTTCCTCGTGGAGGTCGGGATGGTTCCTTGTTGAAGGTTGGGGACAGTTCCCCATGGTGGCTGGGGGCGGTTCTCGTGGAGTTTAAGGATGGTTCCTCATGGAGGTCAGGAGCAGTTCCTCGTGGAGGTCAGGAATGGTTCCTCACGCAGGTTGGTGTCCTCACCAGAGGGCATTTCGATGGGGAAGTCCCCCAGCTGAGGATCAGTGGTGTGCAGGGCTATGAGCTGGCGTCGCCTGGGACACGGTGGGATTGCCTTTGCTCCCTCAGCCCGCTCGTGGTCTGCGGGCAGACACCGGGCCCCGTGTGGCTGTGAGCCACCTTCTCCTGTGGCCGGTGGCTGGGATTCACCCTTGGCCTTCTCTGTCCCCCCCTGCAGACCCATATGCCATCGTTTCCTTCCTCCACCAAAGCCAGAAGACGGTGGTGATCAAGAACACCCTGAACCCCACCTGGGACCAGACGCTCATCTTCTACGAGATAGAGATCTTCGGGGACCCCAAGAACGTGTCCGACTGCCCTCCCAACATCGTGGTGGAGATATACGACCACGACACCTACGTAAGCGTGCGGGCTCGAGCTGGGCCCTCGCGATGGGAGGGCTTGGGGACCACAGGTGGGGTTGTGTGCTTGGCAGCCCAAAGCATCCCACGTGGACTCAGTCGTAGAACCGTTCAGGTTGGAGAAGACCTCCAAGATCCCCAAGTGCCACATCTCTACGGTTCATGAACACCTCCAGGACAACTCCACCCCCACCTCCCTGGGCAGCCCATGCCCATACCCCCCCGCAAATGACCCCTGTGGATCTCAGTGATCCCTATGGATCATCCCTTCCCACTCCGAGCGCTCTGCAGTGCCGCTCTATATTGCACTCGGAGCTCCTGCTCTGGAAGTTGCGTGTTGGCAGCGGAACCCCACCTCCTCTTTAAGCCAAAACGTACAAAAATGAGTGCATTTCTGCTCGGGATGGGGAGCATCGCCATCTCTGCTGCTTGCAGGGCGCGGACGAGTTCATGGGGCGCTGCGTGTGCCGGCCCAGCCTGCAGCGTGCACCACGGCTCTCCTGGCACCCCGTGCTCAAGGGCGGCAGGAACGTCGGCGAGCTGCTGGCTGCCTTCGAGCTCATCCAGAGGGAGAAGGTGAGCTCTCCTCCTGCTCCGCATGCAATGCCAGCTCCTTCCCTCCATGGCTCAGCACCGTGTGGGGTGCAGCCGTTACTCAGCGCTGTCGTCCCTGCTGGGCTCAGCAACTTCCAGCATCAGAGTGCAGTGAGCAGAGCAGCAGAACGGGGGGTGGTGCTGGATCCAGGAGCTGGCTGCTGGGGGCTGGGAGTGCTGCTGCACATCCCAGTGCTCCTCCTGCAGGGATGCACATCCCTCTGCTCCTCCTGCACCAGTGTAGGTCCCAGTGCTCCTCCTGCAGGGATGCACATCCCTCTGCTCCTCCTGCAGGGATGCATGTCCTGCTGCTCCTTCTGCTGCATGGATGCAGATCCTGCTGCTCCTCCAGCACCATTGTAGGTCCCAGCGCTCCTCCTGCAGGGATGCATGTCCCAGTGCTCCTCCTGCAAGGATGCAGATCCCTCTGCTGCTCCTGCACCAATGCATGTCCCTCTGCTCCTCCTGCAGGGATGCATGTCCTGCTGCTCCTCGTGCACCAATGCGTGTCCCTCTGCTCCTCCTGCTGCATGGATACAGATCCCGCTGTTCCTCCTGCACCAATGTAGGTCCCTCTGCTGCTCCTGCAAGGATGCAGATCCCAGTGCTCCTCCTGCTGCATAGATGCAGATCCCTCTGCTCCTCCTGCTGCATAGATGCAGATCCCGCTGTTCCTCCAGCACCATTGTAGGTCCCTCTGCTCCTCCTGCAGGGATGCATGTCCCAGTGCTCCTCCTGCTGCATGGGTGCAGGTCCTGCTGCACCTGCATCCTCCTCCTGCAGGGATGCAGGTCCAGCTGCTGCTCCTGCAGGGCTGCCCTGCTGCCTTCATGCTGCAGCCATTGGGGATGCTCTGGGTTCCAGCCCTGCTGCATGGAGTGGAGCTGCTGGGAGGACTGGGGCCGTGCCCCCCCAGGGATGCTGACGTGTGCTGTGCTATTGCTTACTGCATCCGTGTGGCTCTGCAGCCACTGATGGGATCGGGGAGGTGATGCCCACCCCTTCCTCACCCCGTGCAGGACCTGCAGGAGTTGGGGGGGAGAGCCCTGGGGCGGGGGTCCTGCTGTGCCTCCCCACTGCAGGCAGAACCCTGCCCTCACCTGGGAATTTGGGAGCGCTGGGGCTGGGGGAGGGCTGCTGTTTTCTGTCCCTGGGAGTGCAAATGGAAAACGTGTGTGTTTCCTCCGCAGCCGGCAGTGCACCACATCCCTGGCTTCGAGGTAACGCCTTCCTCCTCGGCCCTGCACCCCGAGCTGCCCTGCTCCCTGTCCCCAGGCAATGCTGGCTGCCCGTTGGTGGGCTCTGCATTCCCATTGCCGCTGTTAGGATGGGCGAATCCCTGCATAGACGTGCTGATTTCCCTCAGCCCCTAAGACAGAGCGAGCAAATCCCACCCCAGCTCCTGGAGGGATGTCTTCCTGCCCCGAGAAAACTCCAGTACTTCCATCACGGAGAGCTGTGCTTCCCAACCCCTCCCGCACAGTCCCCACCCAGGGGGAGCTCTGCTGAGCAAAGCCCTGGGTAACTGATGCTGGATTTGCAGATGTTTTAAGTCCCCTGCACTGATTTCTGCTCAAACTGTGCAGCAACGCGGAACACATCCTCTTCCCTTCGGTTTAAGAGCGTTAGGATGGGCTTGTGGGTGAGAGGTGCTCTCATTTCCTCCTCTCCTTCTCTTCCCCAAACAGAACGAGCTGTCCTCCGCTCTGGATGAGGTGAGTCCATCCCATCTCGCTGTCATCGTGTGCCACTTCCTAAATCCATTGCGTTGGGGTAACGCAGGGGGGGAGGTGGGCTCTGGAGCGGGTTCCCAATGGCGCGTTGGGTGGTGGTCAACCTTGGTGGGATGAACATGCCCAAAGAAAGGCTGGGAGAGGAGCGAGGAGGAACCCGGGGGAACCCTTTGAAGGATGGGGTGACATGAAGACGTGTTTTTAAAGACAAATCCCACTTCTTCACCCCTCCTGATGGCGGTGGTGGTGCAGGAGGGCCCGCTCGTGCTCCACGTGGGCTGAGGGGGATGAGCTCGTGCGCACGTAACCATCTCTCTGCTCTTTCTCCTCCATTCCTCGCCACTGCCATGTCCGGACTGGGCACTGTGCAGCTCTGCGCCCCTGCCTTGTTCTACGAGGGGCTCCTCCCATGGGTACCTTTGTGCTCAAACCCTTCCTCCCCTCCCTTCCTCTGCCTCCATCCGACACAGGGACCCGCACGGCCCGGCCCTCCTGCCCCACAGGGTCTCCTCTGCAGCACGAGGCCGTCACCTCTTGTGCTAATGCCTGAAATACATAAACCCGCTCCGTTTAACGCAGCAACGCTTCAGGCTGAAAAGAATTCCGCTCTCCTAAATCGGTTCTGACCCCCCTTGGTCGGGGGATGCGTGTTCAGAGGTTTTGCTTTCTTTTGCTGAGCTTTTTGATGAGTCTGAACTCAAAGATGCAGCTCGAGAGGAGCTCAGAGCCTGGAAGGGCACTGAGCCCCACCTCTGGCGGTGGTCAGGGGACTCTGGGTCCCCCTCCGTGCTCTCTGGGGGGCAAATCTTGAAGCCCTCACCTGCTGGCGAGGCGGTGGACGCACCCTTCTGCCCACAGAGGGCTCTGCCTGAGCCCAGTCCCGATGCCTGCACACAGTGGGTGCCCCAGGGCTCGAATTAATGGGTGCACGGCTATGGTGTTGGCCTCTGGTGGCTGGACCTCCTTGGTGGTGCTGTTGCGTGCGCCTTGCCCTGCCGTGGTACGCTGCTGGTGCCTGGGGGCTCATCGCAGTGTCGCTGCCCGGCTCCAGGAGCTGCACTGCGCTAATTCACGCCCTGCCGCTGCTCCATCCCCGCTCTCCATCCCTCCCAGTGGCAGTATCACCACACTCCTGGTGCAGATAGGTGTGGTTTCATCTCCGCTTCCTTCTACATCGGGATGGGGATGACTTTGGCGGAGACTGGGGGCACTGGGGGACCGGTACGGGAGGGTGATGGGGGTGGCGGCCCAACCTGATGCTATTGCCCTTTGGTTTTCAGTCTGAGGACTCCGACCTGCCCTACCCGCCGCCCCAGCGGGAACCCAACATCTTCATGGTCCCCCAAGGGATCAAACCGGTCCTGCAGCGCACGGCCATCGAGGTGAGTGGCAGGGAGTGCGTGGGGAGGGTGGCATGGGTAGGGTGGCATCCTTAATGGGAATCCCCGGTGGGAGGTGAGACTGAGATGGGTTCCAAGGCAGCTCCATGGGCTCAGGGCTGGGAACTGGTTCTGCCCGTGAGATACCAACCAGAAAAGATCTGCCTAGACCATTATGACACAGCAAATTTGGCTCTAGGTTTGCCCTGCGTGGATAAACCACGTGCCCTCCACTCCTACCGGGTGTAGGATGGATGGAGAGTGGATGTCGGTCCATTGAGCTGTCTCGATGGACCAACGGGTTTCCATTTATCCTCTGTTCCTTCCATGCCGTTGGCACTCTTCCTACTTCTGGGGTGGTGAGAAGGCCAACCAAACTGGGGCTGGGCAGTGAGCCCCGTGGAACGGTCAGGTCCTGGGGCACAGCACAGACTGGGACCACCTTTGCTTTTTAGAATGCAAATCTGCCTCACGTCAGGACGATAGTTGCCCCAGGGAGAGATACTTAGCTTATAGATACGCAGTTGTGGACCTGGTTCATTGCTCTCCCAGCAGCAGCCTGCTCACCTGGCAGCCTTCAATTGCCGACAGGCTGAGGGCAGATGCAGAGGAAGGCCTTTGGCTCAGTCTTTTCTGCTTGTTCCTCTTGCCCTGCAGATCCTGGCCTGGGGGCTGAGGAACCTCAAGAGCTACCAGCTGGCCAGCGTCACCTCGCCCAGCTTGCTGGTGGAGTGTGGGGGTCAGATCGTGCAGTCCTGTGTCATCAAGAATGTCAAGAAAAACCCCAACTTCGATGTGTGCGTGCTCTTCATGGAAGTGGTGAGGACCTCTTCATGGGGTTGGCTGGCAGAGCTGGTTTGGACAATCATTAGAACCACAGAATCATTGGGAGCTGGAGGGAACCTTCACAGAATCACAGAAGGGTTTGGGTTGGAAGGGACCTCTGCAGGCAAATAGAAGGGTTTGGGGTGGAACGGACCTTTGTAGACACACAGAGGGGTATGGGTTGGAAGGAACCTTTGTAGTCACATAGAGGGATTTGGGTTGGAGGGGACCTTCATAGAACCATAGAATGGTTTGAGTTGGAAGGGACCTTCATAGAAACCAAAGGATGGACTGAGTGGAAAGGGATCTTCATAGAACCATAGAAGGGTTTGGGTTTGGAAGAGACCTTCATAGAAACCAAAGGATGGACTGAGTTGGAAGGGACCTTCATAGAACCATAGCATGGTTTGGGTTGGAAGGGACCTCCATAGGAACCAAAGGATGGATTGAGTTGGAAGGGACCTTCATAGAACCATAGCATGGTTTGGGTTGGAAGGGACCTTAATAGGACTATAGAAGAGTTTGAACTGGAAGGGACAGTTGAAGGCCATCTGGTCCCATTTCCAGCAACAAAAAGGGACACCCACAGCTCCATCAGGTGCCCAGAGCCCCTCCAGCCTGACCTTGGGTGCCTCCAGGGATGGAGCACCCACCGCCTTTCTGCGCAGCCCGTTCCTGTGCTCCACCACCTTCAGCATAAAGAACTTTTAATAAGTTGGAGGGGTTGGCGGGGGTTTCTGGAGGCCCCCTATAAAACCCCACCTTATGGTGAAGACAATTCTCCCCACTTGGTTACGCGTTCCTTGTCCTACACCCACAGCGTCTGCCCAGCGAGAGCCTCTACAGTCCCCCCATCATTATCAAAATCATCGACAACCGTCCGTTCGGCCGCCGACCCGTGGTAGGGCAGTGCACCGTCCGCTCGCTGGACGAATTCTACTGTGACCCCTACGGAGAGGAGACGGACGGTGCCCTGGAGCACCCAGGTACGTGGGGAGGAGCTCTGGGGGGGCTCCGCTGGGACGTGCACGGCCAACGTGCCCGACGTGTGCGAGGGCTCTGGGCATGGCTGAGGTCGGTCCTGGAGCTGGATCAGGAGGTGGCTTTGTGGGGGTCTCTAAGAGCTGGAGCTCACGCTCGTGCTGTCCCTGATTGCAGATGACGTAAGCCTCACGCCCAGGGACGACGTCCTCATTGACATTGATGACAAAGAGCCTCTCCTTCCCAGCCAGGTATGGAGAAACTCGCAGCGCTTCCTTACTTTGTGTGGCACGGGGGAAGTGGTCTGGGTGCAGCAGGACGTCCAGGAGGGCATCTGTGGGCCGTGGGTTGGAGGATGGAGCGCTGTGTGAGGAGCGGAGGGGCCGCAGTGGCGTGGGCACCATGTGGGTCCCCCTGGTCCCACCAAACCCAGGAATATGGGAATGCATTCCTTTCTCTGCACACCCGGACATCTTTGGGAGTGTGTCCCCATGAGCCTTTTGTTTTTCTTTTTGCCCTTGCAAACCTGCTTGGATCCCTGAGGAGCATCTTGTTCCCTGCTCTCGCCCTTCTGCGATGTCCTCCTGCACGAGGGTTGGCTCTGCAGCAGCGGAACGGGAGATTTCTGGCGCGGTGTTCTTGCAGGCGCTGAGCTGGGACCCCCGGGATGGGGTGGCACGGGGCTGCAGGGGGTCCCTGGCTCCCCGGTAGATGCCTCGAGCCCTTGGGCCGCTTGTGAGCCCACTGAGAACGTCTGAGCCTCGGGCCAGCCCTGGAGAGGAGGGAGGCGGCCGAAGTGCTCCTTTTCGGCATTTTCAGAGTGCAGGGTTTGAGGCTTGAGCAAACAGTTCCAAAACAACCCCCCTGCCACGAGCTGCGCGGCTCCGTTGGACCCCAGATGGGTTCTCCTCCCTTTGTTTCTTTGTCTTTCAATTCTGCCCTTTGTTTGGGAGCGGGGGAGGAGGCAGCTTGTTCCTGGAAAGCCAAGCCAGAATTCCCACCGTCTCCCTCCCCGATCCCAAATCCCGGCCCCGACCCCGCTCCTCCCGTGTTCGGAGGTTGGGCGATGGCCGTGCTGGTGGTCCCGCACCCGCGGAGGGGTCGGGGGGTGGAGGAGCCCCTGCTTTCACGAGGACAGGGACAGTTCCCAGGTGTGCACGGTGTGTGGCTGCGGAGCTGCTCCGTGGTTTCCATCCCCCCTGGTGGGTGACGGGAACAAAGGACCGCTGTGTTGTCCCCGTCTGGAAGGGAGAAAACGAACAGATGCAAAACCTCTCTGCTCTGAGGCCGCGCGGTGCATCGCGTCCAAGTGGAGGGGGAGGTTCAGCCCGAGGTCTGCTTACGGCCAGGCTGCGTGCAATGCTGCAAACGCAAAGAAAAGCAGCTCCTGGGACGCACACGAGCAGTTTTTCTGCAGCAGGACCTTCTAGGCTCGGCCTTTCTGCTTTGCTCCTCTGCAGGATGCGCACGTGGTTTGGTTGTGCGAGGGCTGAGCGTGCGCACGCGGGCGGCCTTCCCACGTGCGTGGTGTGGGTCAGCCCTGCTCTCTCTCTCCTTGTCCTCCGCTCCTCATCCTCGTGGGAAGCGGAGCAGGAAGGACAGCCCCGAGGTCCACCTGCAGAAGTTCTCTTCTCGTGGATAAAACTGTCATAGGGTTCACAGAGTCAGGGAACCATTATGGTTGGAGACCACTAAGACCATCCAGTCCAACCCAGCCCTACCATGCCCGCTCATACAACTGTAGAAACATTAAGGTTGGAAGAGGCGTCTAAGATCATCCGGTCCAACCCCAACCCATCGCCTCCGTGAATGCTCACAGAATCCTAGAAACATTAAGGTTGGAGGAGACCTCCAAGGTCTTCTCAAGTCCAACTACCAACTCATCCCTTGCGGTGCAGCTGTAAGCACGGTGCTTTCTGCTCGACCCCAACTCCACCGTGTGCCCATTTGGACCTGCACCCCTTCTGTTGTGGACACGTGGGCCCTTGGCTGCGTGGTTCATAGGAGGAGATGCTGTCCTGTGTTGGGACAGACGACGTTTCTCCTGCAGTGTGCTTCTGCTGTATGATGTGTGGTAACCGTTGTTTCCCTAACCCCGTTGCTAACCGATCATTTTAATTTGTAGCTTGTGGAGGGCATGACCAGCTCAGCGCTAATTAACCTGCCAGCTTCTCGGCCCGAGCCTCAAGTAGGTATTGCTTCGTTTCTAACTTGCTTGATTAATTGCTGTAACGAATGGTACGTGTACACGTATGTAAAGATCTGCAAAAACGGAGGCATTTCTTTCTGCAATGAAAGGGGACCGACACTCGAGCAGATATAGCACGGATGTCCCACCAGAGCCGGTCACTCTGGGGTCCCATGAGAACACGGGACAGGGGGAGGTGCCTGCAGAGCTCCGTGCTTTCAGCCTACTTTGGATGGATGCCTTAAGAGCCGTGCTGGAAAGGGAACTGTTTGGGGGCAGTTTTCCATCATCTTCTCTTCTTTAAAATGCTCTTACCGAGCATGGCACAACCGGAGCTGAATCCCAACGGTTCCCCGTGGCTTGGGATGCTTCGGTTGTACGAAATGCAACCCATCAAATGGCAAATTAGCAAAGCCATCCCAAACCAAGGAAAAAAGAAAGTCAGAATCTGTAAACGATTTGGAGTGATTGGTTATTTGCCGCGTTGGCTAGTTCCAGAATCGGAGCACGGATTTTACGGCGTATCCTCTTACCGACGCTTGGAAGGGCTCTTGGTGTTGGATGTCTCCTGGTGGAAGTGGGTGCCAATGGGGCCCGTGCTGCAGTCCAGCTGTCCCCAGCACTCTGGCTGGCTTTGTTCTCCCAGTGCTCTGTCTGTGCTTGGGGGCTGCTGTTGACATGCTTGGGGCATGGGACATGCTTGGGGTCCCTGCGGTGGGCTGAAGGATCAGGATAAGCCAAAGATAACCCAGAGACAAATTCCTCCTTGGGAAGAGCTTGAGGTGAGGGGCACGGGGAGGTGATGAGCACGGAAAAGGCTTCCTCAGCTCCCTGGGTGTAGGGTGATCCATCCATCCCAGTGCCTTGGCCAGGGTCCCAGGCTGGGACGCGCAGTGGAGCAGAGGAGGAGTGCTGATGTGGTGTGGTCCAAGGCTGTGACCCAGGGTACCATCTGCAGAAACACGATAACCAACATCTGGGGAGGTGCACCCGTAAAGGGCCGAGCTGTTCCGGCACAGATCTGCTCATCCCAGCCGCAGAGCTTCCTCCCAGCAGAAAATCTGCTGCCCAGATGGGACCTATGGGGATGTCCGAGGCCGGGGCAGCGGCTCAGCTCCTCTAGAAGCAATATTTTATAGTGCTGTAATTATCTGTACTCCCACAGAGACATGTGTAATTATTAGAAGAGCAAAAATAGAACAATTAGGACTTTGGTTCTCCCACACCTGCTCTGCTCCTGGCTTTGCTGTCCGGCCAGTAACCTGTCTGTGCCTCAGTTTCCCCACCTGTGATGTGGCTGAGGTTCACCAGGAGCCAACACACTCATTCCAAGGCAACTCCTCAGCTTTCCACAGCTCCTTTTGCTCCAGGCTGAAATGACCCATCCATTGCATTTTGTGGAACGCGTTGGGTTGGGTTCAGTTGGGTTGGGTTCAGTTGTGTCAGACTGTGTTGCATTGGGTTGAGTTGTGTTGGGTTGAGTTGGGTTGGGTTGAGTTGTGTCAGATTGGGTTGGGTTGAGTTGGATTGGGTTCAGTTGTGTCAGATTGTGTTGCATTGGGTTGGGTTGGGTTCAGTTGTGTTGTGTTGAGTTGGGTTGTGTTCAGTTGTGTCAGATTGTGTTGCATTGTGTTGGGTTGAGTTGTGTTGGGTTGGGTTGTGTTGGGCAGCAGGTCTGCATTTAGGGGGCTGGAGGAGGGAAGGATCTTAATGCCCCCAATAGCTACGTGCACAGCCCCTCGGTAAAGCCCTCCACTGAGATCCATCACAACTCAACCTCCTCTGGGTTATCTGGAGGGGGATCCAGGATCTTCAGAGGGGTCTGCATGCTGGGTGGGAGTTAAGCACGTGGCTGTGTCCACACCATAACTCCAGACATGCTGAGAAGGAAGCTGCAGCGTGCTGGTGAAGTTCCAGTTTTGAAGGCATTTGTTTTGAATCCAAATTTCTTTGTTTCGGAGATGGCCTATCGAAGTGCCTATACAGGGACACCCTGCTGCTGAGGGCTCTCCTGCTGCCCTGGGTACTCGGGGAGATGCTGCGTCACTGATGGGATCCACTCAGGCTTTCTCTGTCTGAAACAGCCCCAGTCCCTCTTCCACCCCATACCATATCCAAGAGAAAGCCCTGGGGATGCAGCCCTGGGGAGGCTGTTGGCTGTCACCCGATGGCTGAACGAAATCCCCGACCGTTCGCTCTCGTGGTGCAGCCATTACCCCCTGGCTTTTCCATTTAGATGGATTAACGTCCTTTGCACTTAACGTGCCCGCTGCTCAGTCAGTAGAAATCAGCAAACTTATCTAACCCGGCTCTTTATCCCGGGCGCAGAAGACACCGTGGGTAAAAGGCGATGGATGAGTCTGAGTGCTTTCCTTGTAACCCAGCACCTGTGGAACGTCGCGGTAAAGCCGCGGTGGTCAGAGCGTGGCTTTGTAAACAATAAAACGAAGGAAGCGATGAAAGGCAGCGTTTAAAACAATACAAATAAATAATAATAAAAAAGGGCGGCGCGGAGGCCTCAGAGTTAATGTATGTCATGTTTCTATTAGAGACAATGTCTCTTCAAGACAGCGATTTCGAGTCTGCACCGCTGGCTTAAACCATAAACCCAATAAACCTCTGCGATGATTCCTCCGTTAGGTCAGTGTGATGGAATTTTGCGGACTTCTAAAAGGAGACATCATTATTTTTCAGGAGCGTTTCACGAATCGCAGTCGGAGCCCCTTCATCTTTGCCTGTACGAGGTTCAGAAGCGGTGCTCTCGTAAAACGTATACGTTTTCTTCTTGGAACGGCGTCCCCAGAGCTGCAATGCTGTTTGAACAGCAGATGGGGCAAACGCTCCTCATTGGTGTTGTGGGGATGTCAGGGGTCCCCAGGCCTCGTGGCTCTGTGGTTCTAAGTCCCGCTGGGGAAGGCTGCTGTCATTGCTGGGGTGTGCTCATGGGGATGTGTCACTCTGGTGTTCCTTGTCACCAGGAGGAAGAATTCATTGACTGGTGGAGCAAATTCTACGCTTCCACGGGAGAGAGGGAGAAGTGTGGCTCCTACTTAGAGAAGGGCTTTGACACCCTGAAGGTGAGTGGCCTGGGTCGGGCCCGGCTCGCTGGACTCCAGCTGTGATGTTCTTCCCCTGACTTCAGTTTTGTTTTCGAGTGCTGAGCCTTTCTTTCTTCCAAGGGGAAAAGGAACGCCAAACATTAAATCATTTTCCCCGGAGTTTGCTGTTAAAAATAACTACTGATTCTGTTTTGAAAAGCTGACTTTCTCTGCAGGACGTGTTGTGGTCGCTTTCCTCTTTGCAGCCTTCAAGATCTTGCTGCTTCAAGGGAAGCAGGGGAGGGGGAAATACCGCCCTGAAAGACCTCTGGGGAGAAGAAGGAAAGGCGGAGATTGCTGATGGATGGTAGTGGGGGGATTTAGGTGACGCACTGCAAGAAGTGCCAAGAATAACACAAGATCCAAATAGGACCGAAGCGGGGTAAACCTTGCCTGGTCCGAAGGGAAACGCTCCCAGCAAGGAGCTCTCTGGCTGATGGAAGACCCTTTGGGCCACCTTGGCACGGTCTGGGGCTTCTGTGATGCACTGTTGTTTTTGTAGGGTTGCCAAAGTTCTGATCTTCGCGTGGGGACAGTGGGGATGTCCCTGTGGATAGTGTTGCCTTTGCCTTTGGTCTTGGGTCACTCTTGTCCCGGATCCATTGGGACACAGCTGCCCTCTACTTCTCCTCCCCCAGGTCTACGAGACGGAGCTGGAGCGCGTGGAGGCCTTCGAGCACCTCTCTGACTTCTGCCACACCTTCAGGCTGTACCGCGGCCGGGCGCAGGATGCCAGCGACGATCCCTCAGTCGTGGGCGAGTTCAAGGTGGGCAGAGAGGAACCTGGTGGGGTTCAGGAAGGGCAAACGTTGGGTCCTGCACCCAGGGAGGAACAACCGCAGCCATGTACAGGCTGGGGGCTGAGCTGCAGGAGAGAAGCTCTGCAGAGGAGGACCTGGGGGTCCTGGTGGCCAGTGGCTGACCAATGGTGCCCTGGTGGCCAAGAAGGTGACACAAATGGTGTCCTGGTTAACCAGTGGTTGACCATCAGTTGACCAATAGTTGACCACAGGGTGACCATGAGCCAGCAGGGTTCCCTGGTGGCCAAGAAGGTGACACAAATGGTGTCCTGGTTAACCAGTGGTTCACCATCAGCTGAGCAACAGTTGACCACAGGGTGATCATGAGCCGGCAGGGTGCCCTGGTGGCCAAGAAGGTGACCCAAATGGGATCATGAGCCAGCAGGGTGCCCTGGTGGCCAAGAAGGTGACCCAAACGGTGTCCTGGTTGACCAACAGTTGACCACAGGGTGACCATGAGCCAGCAGCATGCCCTGGTGGCCAAGAAGGCCAATGGGACCCTGGATGCGTTGCCCAGAGTGTGGCCAGCAGGGCAGGGAGACGCTGTCCCAGCCATCTCCGTGAGCTGTTGCATGATCCCCATCCGCAGTGTGTTTGAGTACATCTGTCCTTCACAGGGCTCCTTCAAGATCTACCCTCTGCCCGATGACCCACGCGTGCCGCTGCCGCCGCGACAGTTCCACCAGCTGCCGGCCAGGGGCCCCCAGGAGTGTCTCGTCAGGGTCTACATCATTCGTGCCTTTGGTCTGCAGCCCAAGGACGCCAACGGGAAGGTACGCTGCTGGGGGGCTGCTGGGAACCCCCAGCTCTGAGCACATCACCCTAACGGGTGACCGGAGTTTGGAATTCAGGGTGGTGGTGACAGCAAAAAGAATGGTCCCCTTCTTTCTTCCTCCACTGCAACGTTGGGAATCCCAGCAATTGACTCTTCCTCCGTCCTGAGGACGGGTTGAAATAGCCCTCATCCCCATCCCCGTCCTATCCCCATCCCCATCCTATCCCCAACCCCATCCCCATCCCATTTTCCTACGCAGTGATTTGCTCTTATGTTTTGATGCCCACCTTTAGTGCGATCCCTATGTGAAGATTTCAGTGGGAAAGAAATCCATAAACGACCAAGAAAATTACCTCCCCGCTACGCTGGAGCCTGTCTTTGGAAAGTAAGTTCTGGTTCTGCGTGGATTCCGTGAGGATTTTATGTCATTTTGAGGGAGCAGAGCTGGGCCAGACAGAGCTTCCCATTCCCTTCCATGCTCTTGGCTCTCAGCCTGACCCACCGTGGTTCCATCTTCTTCCTGGGACTTCTGAGCCACGGAGCGCATGGGGTTGGAACTCAGTGACCTGAGAGGTCCCTTTGGTTTAAGGTCTGATGGAAAGAGATGAGGAGTGGAGGTGTGTTTGGTTATGCTGTGACGTAGGACACCCCAAAGTCATGGGCCACGAGAAAAACAAATGGAAAAAGGAGTGATTTGTCAACTCGATGTCGCTGTTTGCCCCATGGTAGTTTGGATAAGAGGCAAAAAATAAGGTTGATTTCAGGAAAAGGATATTCCTCAGGGCTGGGAGGAACCGTAGGGAGCGGGTGAAGCCTGGTGCTCAGCCGCCATGTGCCAGTAGGGTCTCCTTGAAGAGCTGGGTCGTTGTGTAGGTGCCGTGCTTCAGGACAAACGGGGTCAGGCCCTACGGTCCGGCTGGTTGCCTCGGGGTCTCACCAGCTCAGGCTGTCAGTGCTGTGTCCCTTCCCCTTCCCGAGGGAGGGACACCAAAGGCAAGGATGGAGCAAAAGGGGTAAGGATGGCGGTGGGGATCCCGGCGAGGGCTTGGAGGGCTCCACGGGTAGACGAGTTATTTCCTCCTCTTTGGCCCAACGGAGAGGGCAGCTCTGTTTTCCCAGGGGGCAGAGGGGGGCACGTCCCGTGCTGCAGCAGTTGGCTCCCGGCCACGGGCCGTCTAGACGGCGGCCGCACCTCCCACCCGGCCTTTACAGCGCAGTGTAAGAGCGGGGTCCTGGCTGCTGGCGGCTGTTAAACCTCCCATTTCACGAGCTTTTTTTCCCTGGCTGCCTTCCAGCTCCCGCTAATTAATTTCTGCCGACCCCCAGCTCCTCCTGCACTCTTAATTGGTGGCGTAATCGCTCACTTCCCCTCCTTAAAAGCTGCTGTGGGTTGGTTGGGGGCTGCAAGTGGAGGATCCCCGTGGTGCTGGGAGAGACCCGGGCTGTCCTGTCACCCTGTGTCCTTCCACATCTCTGACACCCCTGAGCAGTGGCTCTGTCTGCGTTGGGTGTTGTGCTTTGGTAGGGCCGTGGTACTTTGTCTCTTGCCACCCTTTATTTGAAGGGGGAGAGGAAGGTTTGCTGGATGCTGTGTTGGAATGTAGACTGGTGTGGTGATGGCAGAGCAGACAGTACAAAATACATTGCTTGGGACCAACAGAAGCGGGTGAGGAGGCTTTGGGGATGGCCAGTCCCGTGCTGACGTCAAGCTTGGCCCCTTATTTCAACTTCATGCCCTGTCATTTCTCCCCCATTCTCACTCCATAGCAGTGAGGGCTGCTGGCTCCCAGTGCCCGCTCTGGATGTTGCAGTGTCTGCACTGATCAGCAGATGGAGAAACCAAAGTTTGCTCGAGGTTGCTTGGTGGCATCTCCACCAGCAAAGCCAGTGCAGTGCAGCGCAGCACTGATGGAGTCGTAGAGTCACCCAGGTTGGAAAAGACCCTCGAGGTCAAGTCCAGCCATCAAGCCCCGACCCATGGGGCAAAGATGTGCAGTGGTGGCACCTTCCTGGTGGGGCAGTGCGTAGGGCTTGGTTCAGCAGCGTGTCCCCTGTCCCGTGGACATCTATAGTCTGAGTTTTGGGTGATGGTCCTGTGTGGAGCCAGGATTTGGATCCAGTGATCCTTAGGGATCCCTTCCTATTCGGGATATTGTGCGATTCTATGATTTCTTGGTTCCCGTTGCGCAGGATGTTCGAGTTGAGCTGCACTCTGCCCCTGGAGAAGGACCTGAAGATCACGCTGTACGACTACGACCTCCTGTCGAAGGATGAGAAGATTGGGGAGACCGTCATCGACCTGGAGAACCGCTTCCTGTCGAAATACGGGGCGCGCTGTGGGCTTCCCCAGACCTACTGCGTGTACGTATCTCTGCAGGCGTGGGCCGTGGATCTCCGCAGCTGCTGAGGCTTTGCGGTGCCGACGTGGCCCTGGGGCAGTTCCTCAGCCCTTGGGGGGGTGGTGGGTGTCCTGGTTTCAGCTGGGTTTGGCCTGGGGGCTGTTGGGGCACTCAGCTGACACCGGTGGGACGCACAGCCCTGCTCACCGGTGGTCCCCTCGTTGAGGTTGGAGATTCTTTGCCCCGTGCTGAACTGCTGCTTTCTCCTGTTTGGTTCCAGCTCCGGGCCCAACCAGTGGCGAGACCAGCTCCGTCCCTCCCAGCTGCTCCACCTCTTCTCCCTGCAGCACCACTGCAAGGCTCCCACCTACACGTCCGACCGGCTCATCTTCCGGGAGCAGGAGTACATCCTCTCCGAGCTGGGTAACGGGGCTGCTGCGGGGCTGGGGGTGGATTGCCTTCATCCGGAGCAGGGGGCGGTTGGGAACGCATCCAAGGGTTAAACCCAAACCTCCCATCCGCCGTAACCACAGCCTCACCCTTCCCCTGCGTGGCCGGGAGCATCCTGCCTATGGCGGCCATCTCTAGCCCAGGTTCTCCCATCGCAGCCCATGTGTTGGCCGCTCGGTTCTGTGATTTGGGGCTGGGGTCACTGGGGGGAGACAATATCACACACGATGCCGGCCAGCACCCTGGGGGAGATGTCACCCAGTGGCAGCGGAGACGTTCTTCTGGTTTGCCCCCAGTCCCCACAAACACGAACACCTGGAATTCCCTGAGCATCGACTGGTGCCCATCCAATGGGTTCCAGGGGCAGAAGGAAGGGCTGCTTGGGCTCAGGGAGGAGGTGGGACCCCCCCCCCCCAGCCGGGCCCAGGAGCTGCGCTTTGGGCAGCACAGCCCAGGGCTGATGCCCACCTGTGCCCTGGGATCAGGGCACGAATCCGTGGTGCCGGCGTGGGAGGAAGCGAGGGCTCCTTCAGAGCCTCTTGTTATGTGAAAGGCTTTCGGCGAGGGCTGGGGAGGTGTTAAGCGAGTGGGGTCTTCCCCCCTCTCCCAGCCCCTGCCTTTCACCTTCCTCGGCTTTAATGGCAATCAGTTCAAAAAAGCAGAACAAAGTCTGATGCTTGACCTCGAGGAGATCTGGAAACCAGCTGTGTGCGCGGAGCGCTGTCAGATCTGAACCTGGCGGTATAAAGTGAAGCTATTAAATGCGAGAGCATGGATTTTACAAGCCCTGCAGCCGAACCATTATTCCATAACCCCCACATTTGTTGTTTTCTGAGAGGGGCTTTTTCTTTTCCTGCGTGTGCACATACACACACACACACGCACGCACGCCAGGTTTCCACTGCTTGGGAAATGGCCCATCTGTCTGAAGTTAACCACTTCAAGGTATTGCCAAGAAAGGAGCTGGGATATATCACCTGAAGGTTGCAGAGCTGCAATAGTATTTATGGAACGCATTTCATTTCAAAGGTCCTCGAAGGTGCACGGCCCTGAAGTGCTGTGGCTCTGAGCCGCCGTCCTGGTGAGGTCCTACAGCTGCCCCGCTGTGGCCATGGGGACCAGGACCCGCCGTCCTCTCTTTGCTGTCTGCCACCCCAAACCCAGCAGAGGAGGACATTGCAGGGAGCTCATCTCACTGCGCTCCTCTGCCTAGACAAAGCTCTTGGCTGCTTTTAGATCATAGAGCCATAGAGGTGGGAAAGGTTCCATCACCGAGTCCAACCATCACCCAACGCTACACATCCACCGTTGCGTCACGTCCTTAAGTGCCATATCCACATGTCCTGCAGGGATGGGGACTCCACCACCCCCCTGGTCATCGTGTTCTTGTGCCCAGGAGCCCTTTCCATGCAGAAATCCCTCTTGATAGCCAACCTGTCCGATTGTAGGAAGGGAGCTGACTCTTCCATCTCTCTTGGAGGGCTTTAAGCATTGGACAACGTCTGCTGGTGATGGCAGCAGTGTGGGTTGGACCAGGAGTGGCGAGGAGGAAGGGAAACAGATGGGGTGGATACATGGGGTTATGGCCGTGGGGGCCATGATGTACCCCCAGCTGCTGTGATTCTGGGGGGGGTTGAGCCCTTGGAAGCACCGCGAGCCAAACTAAACCGCAGGTCCCACTGCGTCAGCGTGATCCTTGGCGATGTTTGCCAAGAGAGGGATAGTGCTGCTTGTTCCCGTGGCATAACACTGCTCTCGGTTTGCTCTTGGCAGAGGATGGCAAACCCTCCAACCCGCATCTGGGGCCGGCGGAGGAGCGTCTGGCCCTGTACGCGCTGCGGAAACAAGGGCTGGTGCCGGAGCACGTGGAGACCCGGCCCCTCTACAGCCCCCTGCAGCCAGAGATCGAGCAGGTGAGTGGTGCCACGGGCTGGGACGTGGCTGGGAGCATCCTCTGGGATCCTAATGCTTTTCCAAGTTAATGCACCCACTGAAATTCCTGATTAGAGGCAGGAGGTGGCTGCTGTCAGCTGGCCATGGGTCTGCGCTGTCCTTACAGCTGCCACGTGCTGTGGTCGCATGGGTGCTGCCATGGGGACAAAGAATCACTGAATCAGAATCGTTAAGGTTGGACGTCCAACTCTCAACCCATCCCCGCCGTGCCCGCTCATGCAATCATAGATCGTTGAGGCTGGCAAAGACCTCTGAGACCATCAGTTCAGACCATCAGCCCATCCCCACCATGCCCACTCATACAATCATAGAGTCAGAATTGTTGAGGTTGGAGGAGACCTCTAAGATCATCAGGTCCTACTATCATGGATTAGATGATCAAGATGTCCACCTTTTGGTGCGGTGTTCCTTCCGTGTCTTGGGTGGTGTAGTCAGGATGCCCTGCTCTGGTGCTGCTAATTGGGACTGTCCATGGGGTGATGCAGGGTGGCAGGGGGATTAACCAGGCTGGCTCACTCAGCATGGATCCCACAAGCTGTGGCTCTGACTGCTGCAAAGCCACAGAGCAGGCTGGCTCCATCGTGCTGTTCGTAGGGAGCTTAAAGCCAGGTTGGGCCTTGAAAGCTTTCTGCTGAAGTGGAAGATTTTCTTGCCAAAAACCCAAGCTAACCACAGAGCCCTCTGTGATGGGCTGATGGTCAAAGTCTTTTTTTCACGTAGACCCTCGAGACTGCGCAGTAAAATATTTTATTGGCACCCATTGGTGTTTTACGGTAGAAGGGACCACCTAAAAACCAATCCCCTGAGGTTTCATCTGTGTTCCTGCTGCTCTGTCCCCGGAAGGACTGTGTGAAAGCAGAGTGCGATCCTGTTCCCGTGCCCTGTCCTCCATCCAGTGGTCAGAAGTTTATAGTGCAGCTGTTCGGTTGGGGGCAGCTGCTGTGACACTGGAAAATCAAGGGAGCTGCTTGTGTCTCCCACGCCTCCCACGGACCTGGCCTTCAGTCCACCTCTTTGTAGAGATGTTCAGCCGTGGAGAGCAAACCTGGGGTGCAGCTTCAGCTAGTCCAGACTGACCCCTGGTGCATCGCAGGCCATTAGTACATACCCAGGGATCACTAAAACAATGCTCATGCAGTACTCAATGATGCTTTTCCAGTAGAGAAACAGTAGTTTCAGCGAAGGAACTGGGGAGCACTTGGTATTTCCTGCATCCGCTGCTCGGTCCTGCTGAGGAGTGGAGCTCACCCATTCAGGAGGCTCACCAGACTTCACCTTTCTTTCCAGGGAAAGCTACAGATGTGGGTGGACCTGTTCCCGAAATCCTTGGGTCAGCCTGGCCCCCCTTTCAACATCACGCCGCGCAAAGCCAAGAGGTGAGGGGTCTTCCGTTCCCAGTTGGCGTGGTCGATTGGCGCGGTGTTGGCTTCTTGTTCCTTATTGGTGTGGTGGTGGCTCCTGCACCTTCTCCTTGTGTGGGAAGAGGAGGGGGCTTGGAGACGTCAGGCTGAACAGCTGAGTAGCGCAGCCAGGCCGATGGGAGGGCTCTACACTGAGGTTCCCACCTCTCTCATCTCAATCCTGTGTCCAGGTTCTACTTGCGCTGCATCATCTGGAACACCAAGGACGTCATCCTCGATGACCTCAGCATCACTGGGGAGAAGATGAGTGACATCTACGTCAAAGGGTGAGCCACCTCGCTCCTTCTGGGTGCCTGGTCCTGGAAGCTCAAACGTGGCAGCCAAGGGGTTGGCACAGCCACGCAGCACGGGATGAAGGGGCTCCTCTGACAGTTGGATGCTCATGATGGTTGCGTGTGGAAGGATGAGATCTGGGGAAGCAGCCTTGCTGTCGGGGCATGGATCTGCCCATCCCCGTCCTGGAACAGCCCTGGGGATGTTCCACGTACATAGGTTGGCTTGGTTGCAGAGCTGCTTTTTGGAATTCCCCTTTCTTTTTTCCTTGAAACACACAAAAATGTGGCAACCAGCAGTAACTCCTCTGGCGCATTCCCTTCTCTGCCTGACTCCATTTATGTTTTATCTTGTGTAAAACGGTGCAATCCCAGCCAAGGGACCGACTTATTCTGCTCATTCCTTGGATTTATGCACAGGAAGAGGTAGGATTTTGAAACAGACTGTAAATCCCTTTTTTACAATCCCAATTTTCCTCCTGTAAATCCAGAATGCGCGCTGCTTACCTGGAATTCACATCAAGCACGTTGTTGTCAGCTCCAGCGAGGCTCCCCGTGCGCCTCGGGACTTGGGAGCTCTTGGAGAGGGTTCCGGCAAGGCGAAAGCATCCAGTGGGATCCCTCACCCCTGCTGACCCATCCACTCTTGCTGTGCTGGAAATGAGTTAAAAAATGTTGCTTGACTTCCTAATGTCTTTCCCCCATTGGCTGCATCGTTCCCGTTTCTGGACGCAGCCTTTATGTTCAGACTCAGCACTTGGGGACGTGGTCGGTGGGCATGGTGGTCGTGGGTTGGTGGTTGGACTGGGTGATCCTGGAGGTCCGTCCCAACCTTAATGATTCTGTGATTGTATGAGTGGGCATGGTGGTCGTGGGTTGGTGGTTGGACTTGATCTTAGAGGTCTTTTCCACCCTTTATGGTTCTATGATAACGTGTAGGTTGTTGCCTGCCAGTTAGGGAGGGAAACGAAATAGATGCTTTGGTGTCACGTGTAAGAAGCCACCTGCCTTTTATTTTAATTAAGTGAAGATGTTATTTATTGGTGGTCTGAAAAGGTCTCAGCCGCGCTCGGGTCCGGTTGTGCAGCGCTGAGCACAGAGATTCCTCATCCTAAAGCCCTGTGCTGCATGCAGACAAAGGGGTGGTGGTGTTGGGGACCACTTCCACGCGGGGCTGAAGTTGGCGGAGAGTTAACAGCCGTTGTCGCTCTCATAGATGGGGGATATTTTCGTATTGCTTTCATAGTCCTATTTCCAGTAGAGGTTTCCTTCACCGAGAGGATGGACCCCAAGGGTTATGTGGGAGATGGGAGGCCCTCACTCATCTTCCTGGGAGGTTTTTCAAGGTATTGGGAGACAAAAGCAGCCCTGCTTTGAGCACGTTGGGTAGAAGCTTCTGGAGCCCTCTTCCAGCCAACCACCACTACTGTGACTTATGTGCTGTCATGGGGCATCTTTAAACCTTGTCTTCCTGCCTTCCTGAATAAAGGGATGGCCTCGGTCCTCCAAGAGCTTATAAGTGAAGTGAAGGGTAATGTGGCGCTTAGGGGCACAGTGGGGACAGGTTGTCAGTTGGACTAGATGATATTAGCGCTATTTTCCAACCTTAATGGTTCTGTGAAGTGCGCTGAGCTCAGCGGGAGGTGTCCATGCTTTGAAGGGAAAGTCACCTCTGACATCTAAGAACCCGACATTGCCTTTGGATATCACAGATACCTTAAGGTGCGCGGCTTCGGGAATAGCTGGACGAATTAACAGACCGCAGATCCATTCATTAAGCAAAAGCATCGTCTGCAGCTCGGAAATCCCTGAGCTGATGGGTTTGGGAGGACGCGAGGAAACACAAAGCCTCCCCTTTGCATCCAGCCGGATCAAAGCAAGTCAGCCCATCTGGGGCAGCACACGTGCTCCTCTCAGACACCGGAGGAAAGGAATCATTTGTGTAGCTGATCTTGTATAGCTGACAGCCCTTCTTTTCAATTTAAGTGGAAGACAGTCAAGCGAGATAATTGTTTTCGTTAGAAAAGCGCTCTGAACCTTCTTGGCCGTACACGGGTGGATGTGTCTTCTTGTTTTGTTTTGTGTTTTGTGTTGATTGCTGAGGACTGGAAACTCTTGGACGAGGAAGGAGGGCAGGAGGAGAGCCTGACACTTGCGAAACTCACAGCTGGAAAAAAGCAGTTGTGGTGGAATGCTTTCTGATTGCCCCCGGATGGGTTGAGGGCTGGGGAGGGGGGGGTGGAACTGGGCTGCTGGGACCACAGCAGAACATCCCAAGTTGGAAGGGGCCCATGAGGATCATTGAGTCCAACTCCTATGTGGGTTTCATGGGGAAGGACTCCTTGGTCATTTAGGATCTCCAGAGAGTAATTCCCAAGAAGATGATAGAGAATAGAGGGAAAAAATAGGCCTTTGCTTCTTCATCGTGTCACCTCCATCAAAAGGACTGGTTTTAGCGTGTTGAGGTGGCTGCAAAGGGAGAAAGAACTATCACCAATGCGGATTAGAAGCTAAAGTTGGAAAAGACCTCCAGGATCCCCCAAGTCCAACCCCAACCCACCCCACCATGTCCCCAAGTGCCACATCTCCACAGTTCTGAAACACCTCCCGGGACAGGGACCCCACCACATCATGCGCCGTGTTTGCGTTTTGCAGCTGGCTGGTTGGCCACGAGGACAACAAGCAGAAGACAGACGTGCACTACAGGTCGATGGGAGGAGAAGGCAACTTCAACTGGAGATTCGTCTTCCCCTTCGACTATCTCCCCGCCGAGCAGATGTGTTGCATTGCAAAAAAGGTGAGCGTCCCCGCACTGATGTTTCTGCCTTCTCTGGGCTGATCTGCCTGACCTAATGAAAGTCAGTGGCCAATGGGTTATTGTTTGCATGGAGGAGAGCGTCTGCCCCCTGGGATTTTGTAGCTTCGCCTCTGCGTAGAGGAACGCAGCGTTTGTTGGGTCAGAATGTTGTATGGGGAAACCAAACCCTGCCCTGGTATGGAGGCAGCTGAGCGTTGGTGCAGCAGTGTCAGTGCACTCGGAGTTGTGTTGGGGCCTCAGCAGTGGGGCTGCTCTGCAGATGGAGGTGATGTTCCCATGGTTTGGTTGGATGGTGCCTACCCAACCCTGGCGCTATCCTGGTCTCCAGCACTGCAGAATGGGCATCGCTGTTTGCAAGTTGGGAGTTGGACTAGATGACCATTAAAGGTCCCTTCCAACTCAAACAATTCTATGATAACTTCATGGAAAGGCTAAAAAGGGGGAAAAGGAAGGAGCGGTGTCCTTAAAGGGGCAGCAGGGCCATGGAGGGGAGCAGCAGCTGGAACGTGTCGATGTGCAGAGATGAGATGGAAATCTTTGGTTTGGGGTTTGGGGTGGAGATGCTCCTGGTCTAAAAAGAGAGCTGGTTCGTCGGGTGGAGATGAGAAACCAGGTGTGATTTTGGCCTCCTAGACCCTACACTGAGCATTGCTGCTGGTGTTTCTTAGGTGCGTTAGTGCAACACTGTGATCAGATGTGGGTTTGGGGTTGCAAGGAGGAAAGGGAACAGGGGGATGGAGAGACTGACTCTAAAGGAATGCGTTAGGAAAGGGAGCCCTCCTCACTTAAATTTCCTGCTCAGGTCACCCAGAGATTGACAGGCATATGGCTGGGGCTGTGCAGACAGCAGGGACAATCCCTGGGGTCGTTCTGTGACACCTTCCCAAAAGCTCAGCCCCCTCCTGCCCCCCTCCCTGCCCTCCCACCACCACTTGGGGTTGGTTTGGCCGTGGGGCACCCGGAGGCACCTCCTTGCAGTGGGACCACCTGCTGACCTGGGACCCCCCCCCCAGCTTTTCCTTTGTGGGTCCCCGCGTGGCCCAGATTGGAAGGGGGGGAAGATGCTAAGCGAATCCCCCCATCTTGAGCCAGACGATCCCTGCAAAGAGGCCTGGCTTCAAAATGAATGGCCGGATAGTTAAAGTGATTGACAGAATCATGGCGGTACCCATTTCACGCTTCACGTTAAACAAATCAAAAGTACAGTGTGTACTACATTCAATTATCCCCCTTTGAAAAAGCAAAGACCCCCCTATAAACCGTTTAAGAAAATACATCCCACTGTGCTGATATTGATTCTCCTCCGACCGCATGTCTGCCAACACTGTATCAGAAAATAAACAGCTTGTAAAACCTCTCTGTAAAGGAAGGAATAATGAATGAAAAGCCGTGCTTTGTGTTTGCGGGGCGCATTCCGCTCTGGCAATTTTTGATCTCGCCATGTGCTGTTTGAACTCCGGGTTCATTACTGCTGCTGTAAAAAAAAAACCCCGTGCACCGAACTTTAAACGCAGGCGATGGAAAGTGGAATTTCGATCAGAACGGTCAGCTGGCAAACGCAGAGCTGCTAAAAGCCACCTGCACCCGGCCCGGCCGCTGCTGGCTCCGCGGGAGGAAAGCAACTTGCGATTTGCTCTCCTTTGTTTGCTGCAGTTCCCTTTGGGTGGACCGTGGGGATGGGTCATCCCAACCCCAATGGGAAATCACGTCCCAAAAGCGTGAGGATGGCTGGGGGAGAGCCCGCAAACCTGGGGTGCCTTGGGGAGCTTCCTCTGCACCGCGTGCCAGCTCTGGGATTTCAGTGCCTTCATCTTCCCAATGCACCTCGAGGGAAAGCAGGAGCTGTGAACCACGCAAGCGTCCGCTCAGCTCGCCAGTGGGAAGCGTGGGCTCTTGTCCTTGCTTCTCCATACGTTTTAACCGTCTCGGGATGTTTGTCTGCCCCTATCTTCTCTTGGTGTAGCAGCGGTAGCAAAATGTCTCCTTTCCTTCTGAAAGAGGAATTCACCTCATTCTGGACCTCCATAAATATCCCCACAAAAGAGGGATGCGTTCTGGGATGGCTCTCTGGAAAATATCTCCGTGCGTGGGGTTGGTGGAAGGGCCACCATGCAACGCACAATGGAGTGCCGTGATTTGCAGGGGGAAGCGGTGTAGCACGCAGATTCAGTGTCCTTCCAGTCTGCATAGATGAGCACTGGGGGTAGAATTTCCAGAGCGTCTCCATGGATATGTCAACAATTTCAGCCCCATGCCATGGTGCTGGCAGAAGTCAGACTGGAGAGCGTGGCTGCTGCCTTTGTACTCGGTGCTGCTGCCTTTGTACTCGGTGCTGCTGTCTTTGTACTCGCTGCTGCTGGTCTTTGGGGTTGGCCGTCAGCAGCAGAATGAAGGGAAGAGAAAAACGTGCTGTTCTGGTGAAGATGAAGAGCCGCTGGAAGAGGAATGGTGCCAGGATGTGGAAGGAACTGCGAGTGCCCGTCTGGTCTGCTGAGGGGGAAGGCTGGGACAGATGGGGTGAGGTTTCAAGGAGCTCCGTTGTTCCTCTGATTTCTTCCGCTTCGTGCACTCAACTAAAGGAGCCCATCCATGTTTTAATTGCAACGTTCTTGGGTGCAAGCTCAAAGCAGCTTCGAGCTGGAGGTCTTCAAACTGTCTTGGTCGTGTAGGCTGGGTTCCAGGCCCCGGGTCAAAAGCTCCGCAGGAGGCACGGTGTCAGCGATCGTAGGATCATGGAATCACAGAGTCATTAAGGTGAGGGGAGACCTCTGGGATCACCGAGTCCAACTCCAATGCACCCCACCGTGCCCACTGACCATGGCCCCCCATCACCAAATCCCCACGGTGTACCAAGAAGCCTCTGCGCCCCGGTGGGTTTTGATTTGAAATCCTGAGTACCGAGCACTGATTTTTATGGAGAAATAGATAATTAGATTGAAATTTTCATTTGGTCTTGGGAAGGGAAAAAATTAAGAGTTGCTACTTCTGAATGTGGGACGTTTTCCTCTCCTTTTTCCCATCCTTTCTCGTGCCCCCATCCGAAAGCAAAGCGTTCATTTCTTTCACCATACAGCCCAAATGCAGCATTTTGAGTGTGCTCCTGTGCTCCGAGTACCTTTTTGTTTTTTGGAAGACGTAATTAGACAAGGTAATCATGAATTAGGTGTTTCAATGGGGACCAGAACTACAGACACGATGACACAACGGTCTTTATCAACACGACAGGGGCAGCAGTCACAACCTGACGTGCACAAACAGCCTCTGTGATACTCCAGCAAAGTTCCTGCGCTGATTTCTGCTTTCCAATGTGGGAAGGGATGAGCAAAACGTGGCTGAGTGGGAGAGCTGAGGGCCGGCAGTGCTGCTACCAGGACCCAACGCTTGGTGCTGCGGGGATGGCAATGCGATGGCCCAGCCCTGCCAGGAGGACAGCACTCAGGGGCTGAGAAAACAGCATTGCATGGAGTGATTCCAGAGTGTGTGCCCCCAGGCGAAGATGATGACTGGTAACAACACACTGGTGGGTGCTCTGCACGTGGGGACAGATGCAGTGTCCCCGTGGGAACAGCATCTCTCAGCACCTCGAAGGACGGTCCTGTAGGAGAGGAGGGTCTCCAGTTGCAGTGGGAGCTGATGTTCTCCTGCAGGCATGCACTGACACAGCCCAGCACTTCCCCACCTTCCCAAAAACACAGCGCTGCTCCTTACTTTGTATTCACAGAACAAAAACGGACCAGAAGAAATTCAGCCCTGTCAACACTTTCCAGTGCTATGAGCCTATTTTTTTGTCCTGCCTCCCCTGCTGAATTCTTCACGACCATAAAATATTCATCAGCCACCCTTCTCCCCCCCAGACTGCAAAAGAAACCCCCAAACAATAACTCAAGCCCCCTTCCTTCCCATGGCTTGCAAAAGGCTGGGAAATAAATTTCTTGCTGCCGGTTGTTTTTATAGTGAACCTTTGCAGCGAGGTTTAATCATGGAGGCAGATTTCACACTGCCTCAAAATGAACCCATAAACTTCACCCAGCGTCGAATTCCTCCTCCAGCTCGTACAGCTCTGCTCTGTGTGTCCCGAGTTTCATGGTTCTTGAAGGAGGGAAGTGTCCCGACCAGCCAGTCCACAGTCATAGAATCAGAGAACCATGGAAGGGTTGGGTTGGAGGGGACCTTAAAGATCGTAGAGCCATGGAATGGTTGGGTTGGGTTGGGTTGGAAGGGACCTTAAAGATCATAGAGCCGTGCAATGGTTGGGTTGGGTTAGAAGGGACCTTAAAGATCGTAGAGCTGTGCAGTGGTTGGGTTGGGTTGGGTTGGAAGGGACCTTAAAGATCGTAGAGCTGTGCAATGGTTGGGTTGGGTTGGGTTGGAAGGGACCTTAAAGATCGTAGAGCCGTGCAATGGTTGGGTTGGGTTGGGTTGGAAGGGACCTTAAAGATCATAGAGCTGTGCAATGGTTGGGTTGGGTTGGAACGGACCTTAAAGATCATAGAACCATGGAGGGGTTGGGTTGGGTTGAGTTGGGTTGGGTTGGGTTGGGTTGGAAGAGACCTTAAAGATCTTCGAACCATAGAATGGCTTGAGTTTGAGTTGAAAGGGACCTTAAAGCCCATCCAGTTCCAACCCCTTCCATGAGCTGATTGAGCCCACCGGATCAGACTGCGCACCGACCCATCCATCCTGCTCTTTGAGCACCTCCGTTGGTGGCGTTTATCCACCAGGAAAGCCAGTGCTGTGCAGGGAGTCCCAGGAACCTTCAGTGCAGGCAGCAGCACAGTGATGCTCTTGGGGCATGGCCATGTCTGAGTGATGCAGGTGGTGCAGGCAGCCTCAGAGCCAGGGACTTAGCACCAGGGAGGCACCTGTAGGACGTGTCATCCCCTCCCGAGCAGAGCACAGATGGGGAGCCCATATCTCCACCTCTCAGACCCCACAGGAACCTTTCCGACCCCAGAGAGGTCTCCTGGCTGCAGGTACAGGGGCTCCTGGGGGCTTTCTCCTGGTGATTAACAGCAGAGCAGGACCTGACCAGCATATGGGAAAGGGAAGGATCACCATAAGCTCTTTCCCTTTGTAGCAGTTTTAACTTAAGATGAGTTATTAGCTGGGAATACATGGCCTTCCCCCCCGGCTTGAGTAAACATACGTTTTAATACATTTCAGTGAGCAGAGGGGGAGAAATGGAAGTTTCCAGTGCCTTTATTTTGTTTTTCTGGATTATAAAGTATTTTTCAACGCATAAATAAAATGCTCCGTCGCAAAAATGCTGGCGTGTTTTTCCAAAGCAAGGCGGGGAATGGAGCTGAGTTGAAATACGGCCGTTCTGGGTGATCTCTTAAAGGGAAACCAGTTTCAATGGGATTTAAGTGCCTCCTTCCACCCACACTCTCCTCGCTTGAATATTTGTGTTCCTATGGAGTGTGACGCGTTCCTTTTTTCGTCTGGTCCCTTTTTGTTTTTAATATACGAATATATTGGGCGATGTAACGCATCAGTCCCATTGAGTAGAAATGAGGAGGGCATAGAGATCTCAGATGATAAGGAGTGAAATTAAGTGTCACGGTGGCACCTCTGGGCTGATGCAACAGGGAGCCAGGCTGTGGTCTTCCTGACACACTTAGCTCTCAACTTGAGCTCAGATGTTGGCCGTCGTAGTAGATATGGCAACCTGATGTAATTAGCAACTGAGCCACTGGGATAACACATGCAGCTCTAACATCGATGGGTCCTGAGAACAAAAACCTAAGGGGTGTGCAGAAAAGGTGAATAAAGTACGGTGAGAACTGAGGAGCTCTCACGTGGGAGCGTTGCTCTCTGTTTGGAAAGCAGAACGTCACCATCAGGATAATCCAAGGGATCTCCATTGCTCGGTGAGGGTAGCCGGGCTCTGCCCACTTCTGCTAACGAGCCCTTTATTTTTCCTTGTTTTCCTTCGTGGTGTGATTTTTAGGAGCATTTCTGGAGCTTGGACAAGACAGAAAACAAGATTTCACCGCAGCTGATCTTCCAGATCTGGGACAACGACAAGTTCTCCTTTGACGACTATTTGGGTAAGTCAGGAGGGGCTGGGACACGAACACAGCCTGACCCAGCTCTTGTAATGCTAGCCTTGTTAACCATCCTCAGAAATCCGGGTTTAGGCCAAGTTAAAACACAGCAGAAGCCTGCAGTAGGAAGGGCAGTGGAGCCACGCAGCAGATGATCTGTGTAGCTGGAAGCTCCAGCATTATGGGATTCTTCTTTTGGCTGGATGTTGTTCTACTTTTACCACCCCAAAAGAATTTCCAGCACCAGAAGCTTCACTGAGGAAGCGTGTGATCGAGATACCGGCTTCGATTAATTACAAAGGCTGAACGCCCATATAACCTGTTGCAAGGTGTGCTTTCAAGTTCTAGCCCTGCTCTTCATGGGCTCTTGGTCACCCTCCCCATATGACTGCCGGTGTTGAATTCTTTGCAGACCACAGGCTAAAACCAATGCTAGACATAGAAAATGGTAACACGCTGAGCCTGCCTGAGGTCAGGAGTTTGCCCTGGGGAGTGTTTCTTTATGGGAATAATCCATGGGGAAGGACAGGCTGCCCAGGGAGGTGTCACCATCCTTGGAGGTTTTCCAGAACTGTGGAGATGTGGCACTGAGGGACATAGCGGGCATGGTGGGATGGGTTGGGATTGGGCTTGGGGATCCCAGAGGTCTTCTCCAACCTGAATGGTTCTGTGTTTCTGTGACCGCATTCCTCCTTGCAGGCTCCATCCAGATGGATCTCAACAGGATGCCCAAGCCTGCCAAGACGGCTGAGAAGTGCTCCTTAGAGCTCATAGACGACAGCTTGTCTGCAAGCCGCTTTGTGTCCCTCTTTGAGCAGAAGACTGTCAAGGGCTGGTGGCCCTGCGTTGCAGAGCAGGATGAGAAGAAGATCCTGGCGGTAAGGCCCTTGGGTGTCCTCTTCCTGCTGTCCCTTTGGGGACTCAAAGCATCGAGGGGGGGCACGGCACATGGAGGAAGTCGTGGTCTGAGCATTGGTTGATAGAGGTGAGGGAGGCCAAGCAGCAAATGAAGTGATTCAACGGAAACCCTGTGGTTGGTTGGCTGTACCCGGGTGCCAACTATTGAGGTGCTGTGGGGTGTCTGCTGAGAGCAGGCAGAGGGCAGGTGAGGGGTTGGCGTGAGATCACGCTCACTGAGCTCCTCGTGGTCACTGCCGGTAGTGACTGGGCCACTTTTCCTTTCCCCAGTCAGTATTTTGCATCGTACGTTCATTTCTCTGCTTTTTGCTTATTATGTGCTTGTTTTTGTTTCACCCACGCAGGGAAAACTGGAAATGACTTTGGAAATCGTGGCCGAACATGAGCATGAAGAGCGGCCAGCTGGCCTGGGTCGGGATGAGCCAAACATGAACCCCAAGCTGGAGGACCCCAAGTAAGGGCATCGGGAGTGGGAAAGGAACCACTGGGGCAGAGGGTTCTCAGGGAGAAAGTTGGAAAGCCAGGTTCCTGGTGGGAGGCCGTCCACGTAGAGATGCAGCACTTGGGATCATGGTCGGGGGTCACAGGTTGTTGTTGGAAGCGGTGGTCTTGGAGGTCTTTTCCAACCTTAATGACTCTATGATTGGGCGTGGGGGGGATGGGTTGGTGGTTGGACTTGATGATTTGGAGGTCTTCTCCAACCTTGGTAACTGATTCTTTGAGTGGGCATGGCGGTGTTGGGTTGGTGGTTGGACTCGGTGATCTTAGAGGTCTTTTCCAACCTTAGTGATTCTGTGATTCTGTGATTCTACCTGCAAGGTGCTTGCTCCACGGGTGAGCTGAGATAACCCAGCGCAGCTGGAGGCTGGGGTGGAGCTCCAGAGAGTCTGCACAGTCCACACAGGGGGATAGATTTTCAGCAGCCAGCTCTTACAATGGGGCGTTCTCATGGGATTGAGCATCCAGGAAGGTGAAAACACCATGAAAGTCAGAAGTGACCCCAGCTTTGTTTGTCTGCAGGCGCCCGGAGACTTCCTTCCTGTGGTTCACCTCCCCGTACAAGACCCTGAAGTACATCCTGTGGCGCCGGTACAAGTGGCTGCTCATCCTGGCCATCGTGCTCTTCGTTTTGCTGCTCTTCCTTGGGATCTTCATCTACGCCTTCCCGGTACGAGGGGTTTGGGAGGGGGGAGATGGGATAGGCTGAGGAGTGGGAGTGTGCCCCCGGTCCTATGCTGCTCCTTGAGGAGTGACCTGGTGGGCCACGGTGGTCCAGAAAGAGAGCACACGCTTCTGCTCTCTGCTCACATCTTTGTGTCCCTGTTTCATTCCTGGAGGTGCCCACGGGAACGGATGGGGCCCTGGGCAGCGTGACCCAGCCCACGGCACAGGGTGGAAGTGGGTAGGCTTCGTGGTCCCTTCCAACCCAATCATTCTGTGATTGATCCTATGACTCGATGATTCTGCGGTTGATTCTGTGATTTATTTCGAGTCTAACGATGCTGAGGTTCATTGGTTGTTCCCACAGAGCTTTGATGTTGGTCCCTTCCAGCCCAACCATTCTATGATCCTATGATTGATCCTATGATCCTATGACTCCATGATTCTGTGATTGATTCTGTGATTTATTTCGAGTGTAATGATGCTGAGGTTCATTGGTTGTTCCCACAGATGTTGGAAGTGCATTGAGTGTTGGTGGGAAAATCCCTGACAAAAATACAGCCTAATTAGGGGTACAGCCGCTTTACAGGGCTGAGCAGCAGCAAGAAATGTATCGTTCTGTAATAGTTTTAAGGTGCAGGGGGGTTTATGGGCACCCAGGCAGCCCCGTCTCTCATTGTCAAGGCTTGGAGCACTTTATACCGATGCAATGTCTGAAACGAGGTGGGGAGGGTTTTCACCTCGTTAATCAAGGAAGTGGCTTTTCCTTGCTTTGCTGTCAGTTCCGCTGGCGAAACAAAACAAAACAGACAAATAACGGAGCCCCGGCCCTCCCATTTGGCTCAGGGTGGGTTTTCGTATCCTGTTTCTACTGCACCGGCATCATTCATGCTCTTGGCCGCCTTTTCCCTTCCTCCCAGCCTGATAAGAAGGACGACCTGCCTCTCTCCTTCCAGCACGTCACAAATTCAGCTCCTTGGATATGGTTTCCTTTTCCTATAAAGAAAATAACTCACGGGGGTAATTGATAACTCCGTGCGAGGAGCAGATGGCTCTGTGTGCCTGCAACGTGCGACCCAATGGCGAGGGGTGGAATTTCTCCTCGGCGTCGTAATTGCTTTCAGATGACCCGAAGCCATGTGTGCTCCGTTGTTCCCATCAGGAGGATCGGGATGGGGTTAGATCACAGCTCTCTCCGTGTCCGCGTGTCCTTGGGAAGGGCTGGGATACTTCTGCTGGAGAAGCGATTCCCGAGGTGCGAAGCAGTGGGAAGGAGGAAATAACCTTACGAGCGCAGATCTTTGCTGCGTTGCGTTGTCCCAACCCATCATAGAGAATCCCCTTCGTGTCGAGAAGCCTTTGTGACCGAGAGCTCAGTGCTTCCCCGAAGCAGCGAGCGGCTTTGCGTTCGTTCCAGTGGTATCGTATGAAAACAACGTTGAGAGAAGCAGAAATTCTCAGCCTATAACTATTGATTTACCCTCGTTATGACTTGGGATTTTTCCCTGTTTCCTGGCTAGATGATGTTCTATTTAATTCCATTTTGGTCGGGTCCATTTTTTTCAGTCATCCTTTGAAAAAGCAAGGCCGCGTTTCATGGAATTCTGCTGTTTCTCTGCAGCTGGCCGGCTTCCCCTGGATTTTTGAGGTCGCCGGTTCTGTATCGACACGGAGATTTAGTTGCTTTCCCGTTCCATCCAACGAGAAATTTGGCAGTGGCGCTGGTGATGGATTGCTGTGAAGGATGCCCCTGGTGTGCTGCGCGTTGGCAGCGTGCACCGTGGCATCCCTGATTAAATGCACTGAAATCCAACCCCTCCTCATTGCTTTCCTGCCTTGCTTGCCAGGAGCGCCATCAGAGCTCTACGTGTGTGCACAGTCTTGCCATGAAGCTTTGAGGTCCCGTGCTGCAGGCTTTTGGGTGCATCCCATCCTTTGTTGCTCTTCAGAGCCAGTCCTTGGCTGAGCAGGGATAGGACGAGAGCTGATGGCCTCACGTTGTGCCAGGGGAGGGTCAGGTTGGATATTAGGAGACATTTCTTCTCCATAAGAGTGGAAACGCATCGGCACAGGCTGCCCGGGGAGTGGTGGGGTCACCGTCCCTGGAGGTGTCCCAGAACCATGGAGATGTGGCACTGGAGGACGTGGTCAGTGGGCATAGTGGGATGGGTTGGGGTTGGGGATCTTACAGCTCTTCTCCAACCTGAATGATTCCATGGTTCTGTGAGTGGCCATGAAGGGGATTGGTTGGCACTTGGACTTTTGATGGTCTTGGAGGTGTTCTCCAACCGTAATGATTCCTGATTCAATGAATCAGAGGAATGTATGCCCGCAGCATGCCCTAGGAGCGAGCAGAGCCAGTGCTGCATGGGTCACCTCCCACCCCGGAGAGCTGGGACTCTCACCTGAAAATGGACCTGGGCCATTTCGTTGGCTTTTGGTATAAAAATATAATGTTTTAAGACTTTTTTTCCTGTTTTTTTCCCATTCCCCATATCGCGATGGAGGCTTCCAACCACAGCTTGCCTTAGCTGTGCTCACAGAGCAGCCTTCATTATGGAGCTGGGTATTACTGCGCAGGCTTTAGTGGTACCACCGTAGGAAAAGGGAGCGCTGCTTCCAGCTGGAGTCAGCCCTGTTTTGCAGCACCGTGAATATGTTTACTACCTTTTAAAGCTCTGTTTGTGTTCTGCGAGCCCAGCGTTGCTTCCACCGCCATTAATTCTAATTACAGCTTGCTTTCTGCGCTGATTGATAATCCTGCTTGGCTTTCAACACTTGGTTAATACAAATTCGTGGCTGGACAGCAAACTCGCGACCCTCCGGAACGCAACCGGTGGAACCATAAAAAAAATAGAAGCATTTTGGAGGGCAGACTCTTGAAAGACGAATGGATGGATAATTAATTCGAGGGTTATATTCCACTGGAGGCTTTTCTAATGACTCCTGGTAAACTGCCCTAACGTGGCCGGCCTGATTTATGGCATTATTAGAAATCCTCCGCTGGCAAATTGCCCCGTCGTTTGCTACACGTCGTAATTTATCAAGATGCTTTCGGGCCGGGCTTTCCTTCTGTTGTTTTGATTCTCTCCCCTCCTCCAAAGAGCTTTGCTGGTAAGCAGCACTGTGCTTTGTTTCCAAAGCCTTTCATTATTTATTTTTCTTTTTCCAAAGCGACGGAGCGATAGAACATCCTGTACCAATTAAATTCAATCTGTTTGGGAGAGCCTTCCAAACTGGCTAGTATGTGGTCACGGGTGTTTGAACCAGAGCTACTTTAAATAGAGCTCTTTCCAACCAGCCCGTCTTTGCCTGTGTTTTCATTGCGGTCTTGATAAGCAGCGTTGACACAGCTCATTCCTTTTTACAGCGTTGTCATCTTCTTTCAAGGAAGGAGTTGCACGTAGGATAGGCTGCAGTGCTGTGCGGGAAGGTGGAGATGTGGCACTTGGGGACGTGGTTTAGTGGGGATGGGTTGATGGCTGGAGCTGATGATTGTAGAGGTGTTCTCCAACTGCACTGGTTCTGTGACTGTAGGAGGGGACGTGGTGGGGATGGGTTGGGGTTGGGCTGGATGATCACGGAGGTCTTTTCCAACCATAATGGTTCTGTAACCCTACGAGGGGGTACGGTGGGGATGGCTTGGGGTTGGAATGGATGATCATAGAATCATAGAATGGCTTGGGTTGGAAGGGACCCCAAGGATCATCAAGTTCTAACACCCCTGCCACGGGCAGGGCCACCAACCTCCAGATCTGGTACTAGCCCAGGTTGCCCAGGGCCCCATCCAACCTGGTCCTGAACACCTCCATGGCTGGAGCATCCACAGCCTCTCCGGGCCGCCTGTTCCAGCACCTCACCACTCTCTGTGAAGAACTTTCCCCTGACATCCAATCTAAACCTTCCCTCCCTGACCCTCACAGAGGTCTCCTCCAATAAGAGCTGCCTGGAGAGCTGTGGATGCCCCGTCCCTGGAGGTGCCCAAAGGCTGTGGATGAGGCCCTGGGCAGCCTGAGCTGGTGGAGGATGCTGGGGGTTGAACTTAATGGTGTTCAGGTCCCTTCCAACCCAAACCATTCTTAAAAACTGGTGAAAGGGACAATCCAAGCCCATGAGCGGCTCCTGATGCTCGCTACTGGGAAGCCTGTACTGGAAGAAGGCAAAACCCCTTTTCCCATGTGTCCTGGGCATCCCTAGGAGGGATGCTCTTCACTGGGGCCAGAGCTCGGCCCCATCCGCAGTCCCACACTGTGCCCAAGAACATGCTTTGACCTCCACGTCCTGCCATGCCCCATCTCACCGCTTCTCTGCCTTTTTTTCTCCCTCCCCCCAGAACTACGCTGCCATGAAGCTGGTGAAACCTTTCAACTGAAAGCTCCGGTGCCCGCCGGGATTTCAGGCAGCTGGAGCCACTCTGCAGCCCAGGACACAGCAACGTGCCTTTCCCCGCCACCCGCAGCCCTCAGCTCAGGAGCAGCGCGTAAACCAAACCTCCCCTGCAGCAGTTCTGATGTGACTCCTCTGTCCGCCTTCTTTTCCTTTTAATTTCGGTTCACGCTTGGATGCAAAGCCGGAGAGGGTGGGGGAGGAAAGGACCTTTTCGTGGGCGGTCTGTGGGCACACGGAGATGTGGCGGTGCTCGTGGGGGAGCGATGGCTGCAAAGCAGCCAAAATCTCTCAGGTCCTGAGCAGGTTTTTCTTGGCGCTCTGCAGCAGCCTCCCTTCGCCTTTGCCGTGCAACGTGCAGTCCCACGTGCCCCGTTGCCTTCCCAGCCAACGCTGCAGCAGCGGACGGCACGGAGCAGCCCAGGAGCAATGCAATGCAATGCAATGCAATGCAATGCAATGGGGGCTTTGCTTCTCTCCTCCTGCCGTGTGCAACCCCTGCCCCGCAGCTCGGTGCCTTATTACTTTTCTCCTTTTGCTGAAGCCAAATAGTGCAACACTGGAGCGCAGCGCTGGGTGCCAGCGGGGCAGACCTTGGGAAGCACAGCTGTTTGCTTTGTGCTTTGCAAGCAGTGCATGATGAGTACACATCATGCAGGACTTGCTCAGCCCAGAGAGGGCGGGATTGGTGGTGCTGGGACATGGCTGCTGCTTTCTGCTCCTCCTGCCCGTGCTGCGATCGCACGGAGCGATGTGTGCTCAGAGGGGGTTCTGCTGCTGCTCTCTGTGACACATGGAAGCAAGCAGCAGCAGCACAAAGTGATCCCAGGGGATCTGTTTCTCAGGACAAACTGTGCTGGCATCAGCTCCAGCGAGGCACTTAAGCCTGTTCTTAGCAGTAGACGGGGGGGGGGAAGGGGGTGGGAAAGCACGCGGCTAATTGCTTTGCTGGCTGGGATGTAATGTACATCCCATGTTGCTCAGTGCTGTGACAGCTCTGCCACGTGTGAGGACAGCGCTTGGGACATGGAGGACGTGCCCCAGAGCAGCTGGCGCTCAGGTGGGGAGGAGGTTCCCCACCCCAGGAGCCATTGTGCCAGCGAAACGCTTCGTGTTTGCCCGTGTTCAGACTTCTTCCTGACCTCATTCCCACCCGCGCCCCTGTTCGTTAGCTAATGCCGACCCACCGGCTGTCGGCCCAAGATCCGGGGGTGCTTTTTCCCCTGAGGAACAGGCGAGCTGAGGGTGGATGGTGGCTTTGCACCTTCGTGGGTGAGTTACAGCACGGCAGAGTGGTGCTGATGTGGTTGGTCCTCTTGCACCGTGACCCGGCGTGCCTCGCTGCCTTCCTGCGTGCCTTGCTCTGCCACGGGAAGCCGGGCCCCTTTCTTGCTTTCTTGCTCCAGTTGGCAGATTTGGTGGTTTCCCATCTCGGTGACCCCCACCTGTTTCAGAAGTGTGATCTCGGTGATGAGAGCCCCAAAGAGATGAGCGGCCCAACCCTGAGCACGAAGCAGTGCTTCCATCCGACCGTGGATGGCTGTCATCCATTCTGTGGCTCCGAACAGGGACGAGCAGCCCTACCAAAATACGTCCATCTGTCACTTCACCAGAGCCTCTTCCATCACAAAACCCTATTTTATTCCCTAATACTTTCCAGCAGCTCTTCCCTGGCAAACTAGTGTGGGTTGACAGTGATGGAAAGGGCCGCGTCCCTACGCCCAGTCCTCTTCTTCCCAATCTGGGCTGCGGAGCTGTGTTTCATCCAAGGGCTGTGGTGGGCAAGGGCAGTTCTGAGCGCCTGCAGACGTCAGCCCGGGCTCGTTGTCTCTCCACCAAAGCCAACCAAGAGGTCGGACCCGTGTAAAGCCTTCCGCTCTCTATGCCTTATGTATCACTGTGGTTTACAAATGAAATAGCTCTGAAACCTTTTGCTTCCCGGTGTGTTTTGTTGGGCTGTCGAAGCGTTGGTCCTGGGGGGAATCTTCTCCCCGCTGTGCCAAGGAGACACCCCGAGTGGGAGAGCTCCAGGGGGATTGTTAGTGCCTGTGTCCCCAAATGCCTTTCTTTTCCCTTGAAGGGTGCAGAGAAGAATATAGAACAGAACAGGATTAGTATAGGAGAGGATAGAATAGGAGAGGAGAGGAGAGGATAGGATAGGATAGGATGGGATGGGATGGGATGGGATGGGATGGGATAGAATAGGATGGGATAGAATAGGATGGGATAGAATAGGATGGGGTAGGACAGAAATGGTATAGCATAGGATAGGATAGAATTAGAATAAGACAGGACAGGATAGAATAGAATGGGATAGGATAGAACAGAATTAGAATAGGGTAGGATAGAATAGAGTAGAACAGAAATAGGATAGGATAGGATAGAATAGAGTAGAACAGAATTAGGATAGGATAGGATGGAATTAGAATAGGATGGAATAGGATAGAATAGAACAGAATTAGGATAGGATAGGACAGAATAGAATTAGAATAGAATGCAATGGGATAGAATAGAATAGAACAGGATTAGGATAGGATAGGATAGAATACAATTAGAATAAAATGGGATAGAATAGAACAATTTGGATAGGATAGGATAGACAAGAATTACAATAGGATGGAATAGCATAGAATAGAACAGAATTAGTGTAGGATGGGATAAGACAGGATAGAATTGAATAGAACACAATTAGAATGGGATGGGATAGGATAGAACAGAATTAGAATAGGGATAGTGTAGAATAGAATAGAACAGTACAGAACAGATTTAGAATAGGATAGGATAGAATAGAATAGATCAGAAGAGAATTAGGATGGGATAAAACAAAACTATGATAGGAGAGGGTAGAATAAAATGGAATATTTCAGTTGGAAGGGACCTTCAAAGATCATCTAGACTGACCACAGATGGGTGCTCCCTGCACATTTTGGGATGGCACCTGGGTTTGAGGGCAGCAGGGGATGGGGAGATCAGAATGTCTAAGGCTCTGCTCTTCTCCGGGTGAGGACGGAGATGCTTGGGCAGTGGGGCATGAAACCTGTGCCCCTACTGTCAGGGTACCCAACAGATTGGGCCATCCATTCTGCCTCTCACTGTGGTGAAGCTGAGGGCTCTCCTCTCCTTGTCTTTGCTCCCAGATCCCCAAGGCCTGCATGCTTTCTGCCCACTCTTTGGACTACAGCAGTGGTACAAAGAGGTAGGATGACCCAGACTGGTCTGCAACACAGCTGCATCCACCCAGGCTGCAAGCAAGAGCCTGACGTGCTCCAAATGTTGTCTTCCCACAGCAGAGTGCTCTGGGTTTCAGGCTCAGGCAATATTTTAGCAAGAGCCTGAAGGCTGAGACTGTGGGCAGGGGCTGAACCTGGTCTGAAGGAGGTGTGCTGGGCTGTGGGAATAGAGGAACTTCCAGAGAGAAGAGATGCCCCATCCCTGGAGGTGCTCGGGGCCAGGTTGGATGGGGCTCTCCCCATCCTCTCCTCCGTTTCCTCTTGTGGTTGGCATCCGGACCTCATCCAAAGGTGCCATCTCAGGAGGAGTGGGGAATTCCTGCCCCACAAATCAGGAAAGCCTGGATCTGGCTGAGCTGGCCTCCCCCTCCCTTCGTTCTTTATTTCAGAACATGCATGGAATAAATCCACCTGTGCTCCAACCTCCTGGCGATGGGACCTCTGGGTTTCTCTGGAAAGAGCATCGTTCCGTGTTTGTGAGAAGTAGGAGGGCAGGGCACTGAGCTGGACCACGGGGCTGCAGCCCCTTCCTCTCCTTTCGGCCTCTGGAGCAGACAGGAGGTTGTACTTCTCGTCTGGAGCAAATGAAGACAAACAGGAGTTGGTGGATATGGAAAAAGGGGGGAAAAAAACCCAACAACACTGAACAATCAGGAGATTTACGGCTGGGTTTTTCGTTTTGCCAAGGAAAACACAGTGGGAAGTCATCTGCTCGCAATGGCCGTAGGCTGGAAAACAAAGCCTGGATTGATTGCCTTTCCCTGTAGCGCACAGAGAACAACTGGCACCTGCCAGGATGAGTCACGGTGTCTGGGAGGGGACGGCCATCGGTGCGGCTCTGCCATCCGCCTCTTCTGTGCTGGAAGTTGGCGGAGCCCTCCCAACCGCGCCATGCAGCCGTCTCCATCTCCCAGGGGCCCGCGAGCAACCGGGGGTCAGGCTCCTCATAACCGTTGGGTTGGTTGGAAAAACCAACTGAAAACACAAAAAGGAAGAAAAAATAAGGGCTGCTTTTTCTTTCTTTCCTTCCAAACTGTCTGAGCCATCGGGGATTCAGAATTCCAGGATCTTCTTTGCAAGTACAAATGCTAAAAATACACATTTTTTGTATCTCCTTCAACTCCAGCAGTGTCTCTTTCAAGAAATACCAGAAAATGGAAAGCGACAGAGACAGCTGGTATCACCTTTCTCACGTCTTGAACACGGGAAACCACACAGTAACGTGGGAGACCTTGACTAATCCCTGCATTGCTCCAAAGGAATGAGACCTTGAAGGGGGAACCCCCTCATTCCTATCTCCCCTGCCCGTCTCCGCCATGGGGACTTGGCCATCCAGCCCATCCAGGCAATTTCAGCCTTCCCCAGAACTGCAGGGGAGGGACTGGGATGGGGACCTGGAGCAAATGCAGGGATCTGGTAAAAGGTTTCTGGAAGAATAGAGACTCCCTATAGGAAAAGGGTGGAAGGCCGGGGCTTGTTGAGCCCTCCAAGAAGGACATTTCCTGGTCAGTCACAAAGTTGATGAAGAATTAAAGCTCCAGTTCAGGCAGTTGGATCTCCACTGATGAGAGAAGTTGTTTGTTTTCTCCTTGCCTTTATTGTAACACTGGGAGAATTCCATGTTGCCACGCTCTGGGCTCTTCTGACCCAAGCGGAGCCAGGTGACCATGGGCATTGCATTGGGCCACATGGAAGTTACAAACCCTTTGGTCCCAGTCCTATCCAGTCCCACCCTGATAATGAGAAGCAGAGACCAGAGAGGTTCTGTAGTGGGAAATCCATTTCTGGTGTGCTGGTTGGTGCATGAGATATGCCAGGTCTGCTTGCCATTGAAGCACTGGAGACCATCAAAGGCTGCTGTTAGTAATGAGCTTTTGAAACTTGCTATTCATTTATACATGGTGAGCTGTGCCATGAATGCGCCAGAAGAAATAAAAGCAAAGAAATAAAATCTAGTGGGTTGCAGAATGGAGAGACATCGATCCGTTATACACTTCTTCCTTTCTGCATCCCAGTCACAGAAAGGCCCTTAGCAGATAGATCTGCTTCTTCAGTGCTTCGAGATAACGGAGTATCCAGACTTTGTGGCTGATAATTTGTGCAGGAGGAGATGAGCTTTTTAGCTTTGGAAAACATTGCTTAGAGGGTGGCTGGTGGTAGACGTATCATCCAAGCTTTTCAACTGCGAGACCTCAAAGCAGAGCTAAAAGGGATGAATAGAATAGAGTAGAGTAGAGTAGAGTAGAGTAGAGTAGAGTAGAGTAGAGTAGAGTAGAGTAGAGTAGGATAGTTCAGTTGGAAGGGACCCGCGAAGATCATCAGATGATCATTTCACTCAGAAGAAGACAGGAATTCAGGAGGTTACTGGTGGCAAACCCAACCCTTTCTGGTTTAAAATGGAACAAGGAAAGGTTGTGTTTGGTGGTTTAGTGTCACCCTTGTTTTCTGTCATCTTCTGTGGTAGCAGTGGGGAAACCCAAACTGAAAACATTGAACCAAATGAACCAGGAGTGAGATAACTTCATAGCCTGGAATGCTGAGGACTGTTGAGTCCCCCAGGAGAGGTGTTGGCCAAGGTGGATTGCACTGGGAACCAAGCAGCAGGGAGACACTGGGTCTCGCACTCTTCCTCTGCAATATTTTTACATCCAGACCCTCAAGACCATTGCATATCCATGCTCTTATCCTCCACAAACCTGCCTGGAGACCTTCGCACTCCAGCATCCACAACACATCCTGCAGTCACGAGCTCCTCCAGTCTAACGAATCGCTGCTGCTGTGTGGATGACACTCAGTGGACCTTTCCATCTACAGCTGTTTTTTTTCTTCATGGTGAAACAAAGACTGTGAACTTCAAACCTCACTGCAGATCGGCCAAGCTGAAAACTCGGTGTTTTCCTCAGTGAAGTGGACAAAGTAAATCAAAACCCTCTTGCATCCCTCTGCTTCACATTTCGGATGGATTGACTGACTGTGCTTTGTAAGGGTAATATTTGGGGCCCCAGCAGTGATGGGGACACCCCGCATCACTTTGATGGCAAGGGAGAGCCTGCTCAGATGAGATATGTGGTGATTTTCCTGTGTAGATATGCAAGAGTGGAGGAAGAGCTCAGCACCTGGAAGTTGCATGTAGATGGACCTGAGGGAAGGAGATGCTTGGACAGGGAGTGGGGGAAGGTTGGAAAGACCCCAAATGTGGGTTAGAAGGAGGCAGAAAGGACGTGTGTGTCCCACAGCCCATGTCATGAGCCAGGACGAGCCCATGGCAAGTCAAAGCTGGCCTGGAGAGTGCCTTGGGCATAAGGCAGAGGACGGTGTGGTCTCATGGAGGTCTCCCTCAGCTAATGGGTCATTAACATCAGTGAGGTTTAGGTGGGTTCTGGAGATCCCTGAGGTCTGGATGAAGGGGACTTTTCCTGCTGTTTGACCACTTCGTGCCCCAGTGATCACCCCTGAGCTGCTGGAGTGAGCAGGAAAATCTCTAGAAGTCGGATCCATGAGGAACAGCAGTGCTGGGACATGAGATTCTTTTTGGTGGTGGCTTTTAGCCAACCATCTGCCCTTCACATCCAGGACAGGGCATCCTTCTGTCCCCTTTCCACAAGCGTAATGGAGCAGGAGGGCACGGGATTCTACGACTCTGCAACTCTATGAGTGGGCATGGTGGGGATGGGTCGGACTCGATGGTCTTCAAGGTCTTTTCCAACCTTAATGATTCCATGATTCCATCTTGCTTAATTCCCACCTTCCTACCAAAGCACCCAGTGAAGCCAAGGGAAAAGCTTCCTCTGTACTGGCAGCAAGGTCTGGGAACAGGGGGCCAAGGACAAAGAAGGAAAAGGAAATTTGTCACTGGAAGAGTTAAGCAGTTAAGACCTTCCCCTCACCCCCACCTCCTCACCAGCTCATTCCAGCACAGTAAATCACTCAAACCTTGACAGCAAGAGGGCTGCCAACTTGGACAGAAGACCAATGGCCATGACCGGAGTCCAGTCGCTCTGGCAGGGAAGTTGGGATAACGGAGCCAGCCCTGGGTTTACACAAACGCTATGCCAAGTTAACACACGTGTGAAGGTCTGTGCGTGTGTACGAGGCCGTGGTGCTGCTGATTGCCAGCACTGCTGGCACGTGGAGCTCCAGGGGGAGGGCTGGGGGGCAAACCCTGGCATGTTTGACAGTAAAGATAACCCCCTCCAGTGTAGAAAATGAAATGTAGGCTTCTTGTTTGCTTGGCATGAACGCCATGCACACAGATGCTCAACGGATCTTGAAAGTGGAGAGGGGGAACTGCTGTGGGGCTGGAGAAGGAAAGGGCTTCATTCTGTGGCAGCAAGCAGCCACTGTGAAGAGGAGCAAAATGTTTGCTGGAGGAAGAGGAAAGGAGGCAGACGGCCACCCAGGAAAGAGCGGAGATCTGGGACCTCAGATCAGGCAGAGCAGAGGAGAGTGAGGAGGGAGGGTATAGTCAAGCCAGGGGCTCACATGGGCCCTCGAGCCATCTCCAAAATGGTCTGGGAGGTTGAGACCTGGATCGCAGCAGCCGCTCAGCACTTGGATAAGAACAGGTTCATTTCTGTACATCTTATTCTCCAAAAAAATATTTTCCCTTCCCTTCCCTTCCCTTCCCTTCCCTTCCCTTCCCTTCCCTTCCCTTCCCTTCCCTTCCCTTCCCTTCCC